>VZRS01000532.1:20208-48939 GCA_013398055.1 Ifrita kowaldi | reverse complement strand
TCCCTCTGCTTCCCTGGAGCTCAGCACGAGAAGTGCAAGGAATAAGCTCTGGATGGCTCTTCAAGGGGTTCACTGACCCCCGAGCACTCAGGGCTCTTAGGGAAGAGCTCCAAGGCTGCTCTGGTGCTTCAGGAGCCCACAGCAGTGCTCAGCGTCATTAGCGTGATCTGAGCTGCTTCAGACTTTGGTCCTGACCACTTTTCAGAAGGGTCATCAGATTTCTGTCCTAATTTTCTCCTTCTGCAGGCTGTGGATTAAAGGCAGAACTTAACATTTTGGTAATGGAATTATAGGGAAGCTTTGCTTCATCTGAGCTTAAAATGGTTCTAAATTGTCATGCTCCTGTCATCTCTGGTTTCAAGCACTGCTGGTGTGCCATGTGCTCAGATTGCAGGATGAGATTAGGAACCTTGAATGGACGTTGTGTCTCAGCCAGCAGCTCTTCCCACATCAGAAAAAGTAATTCAGGAAAAATCAGTCATGTGGTCATCAATACACATCCTTCCAAGCTGATTAGCCTGGTGAACATGGCCCTAAACCTATTACAGCCAGCATCAGACCACCTCTTTCTGTGCCAGAAACCACGCCAGCTCTTCCCTTCGTGGTCATCTCCATAGTCCTGTGGGAGATCTGGTGGTGCTTAAAGCAGAGCTTTGGTCTTCACACCCTCCAATAAATTGTGCAGATCGGTGCTGGAAACTTCCCTGTGACTGACAACTGTAAAGTTAAACTGGAGAGGGACCCAGGACCTGATTCCCCAGGATCTGAGCTGGGTGGGTGTTGAGGGAGCCTGGCCCTGTGCCAAGGGTCCCACTCATCCCTGAGCGGGGAATCCACGCCAGGCCCGTGGCCAGCACAGCACAGGGGCTTAGTGGGGCTTAGGGAAACACTCGGTGCTAAGCAGGATTTGGCCTGTGCTAATTTGACCTTAATTGTTTTCCCTTCTCGTTTGATGGCCCATCCTTCCCTTGCTGGGCTCGAGGAGGGGAAGGAGCTGAGCATGCGGCGTTTGGCTCCCTGGAGAGAGTGAGGGATCACCCAGAGCTTGGCTCTCTGCACGTGCAGTTTGTGCCCAGCACTGTTGATCAGGAGCCACAGCAGAGGAAATGAGCTCTGGATTATTTTTCCTCGTGCGTTACATTTCCTCGATGCTGACATTAATGGTTGCTTGCGTGTGTAATCAAAGCCAGGTTCTGCAGTCTCCTACAACCCCACACCTTCTGGTGATGTTTTTTATAGGTCCCAAATCCAAGTACAGCGCCTCAGCAGTGGAAACATCTCACCTTAAAATGGCTGACAGCTCACACTGAAGCTCTCAGCTCGTGCTCTCCAGTGTTATTTGCTTTTTGTTTTCCTTGCCCGGCTCTGCTCAGGCTGTGAGGTCTCCTGAAGCACATTTTAGGTGATGGGCTGCAGAAAGCTGAAAGAAACAGAGAGGAGAAATGTGTGTGTGCTGGGGTCCAGCCTGCTGGAGCTCCAGGAGGGAACAGGGATCTGCAGAGCATGATTCCAGAAGCAAGGGAGGCAGCCTGGCCAGCCAGCATCCTCCGGATGGCAAAAAGGTGGTGCAGAGAGGGCAGGCACAGCTCCCAGCTTTATCCACACCTGAAAGGTGTCCCCGTCCTGGGCACATCAGTTCCCAGTGTCCTGGGCTCCAGCGAGGGCCTGATGGGTCCAGCAGAATTACGGAATCCTGGAATGGTCTGGGTTGGAAGGAACCTTAAAGCCCATCCATTCCCATCCCGTGCCATGGGCAGGGACACCTTCCACTATCCCAGGCTGCTCCAAGCTCTGTCCCACCTGGCCTTGGACACTTCCAGAGATGGGGCAGCCACAGCTGCTCTGTGCCAGGGCCTCCCCACTCTCTGAGCAGAGAAGACCTGTCCCATTGTCCTGTCCCGTTGTCCTGTGTCACAGAAATACTGCCTGGCCTGGAGAGGTGTCTCCTCTTGCTTGGAAGCAAACTTTAAACTGGGGGAGCTGGGCTGCTGACTTTCATTAACAAGAGAGGTCCCAGTTTCTCCCTGGTTTGGCGGAACCCCAGCTTCCTTTGCACGAGCAGCCCATCCGTGTCCCCACGGGTCTGAGGGCTCCTGCCCGGCGTTGTGCTCCCTCCAGGGTGTGACTGAGGCTCCTTTGTGTGGCTGAAGTGCAGCTCTAAATGGGAAGGATGGGAGAGGAGAGCTTTCCTCCTTCCCATTCCCCCCGCAGCCGAAGGCAGAGCAGCACTAATGGTCTGTGCTGCTGGAGCTGCTGGAGTTGGGTGCTCCCAGCACTCAGGAACCCCCAAACCAGGAGCCCCCGAGCTGCCAGAACATCCCTGGCAGGATGAAAGGGTGGGGGATGCAATTTCCCACTGGGGTGGTTGGGAAGATTCTGGTTTTCTCACTGTGTCTTGCACCGGTTCATCCAGGAAGAGCAGAATTAGTTGCTGGTTGTGTTGTGTTGTTCAGCTGGAAAATGGAGTGTCCTGTGAAGGCTCCTTTGCAAATCCTCTGAGATACTGCTCAGGTCCATAAAATCTTGCTCACAGTAGAAAATCTGACCTTGTGTTGTCTCCTTCAAGTCTGTGATGAGCTGGCTGGGGGTTTGAGCCACTGTGGTTTGTGGAGGTGATTGGGTAGATGCCCTTGTTTTGCATGAACTTTAAAAAGCACGAGGGGGTTTATTTCCCTGCCCACATTTATTTCATCTACCTACGTTTTCCTAAAATAAAAGCACTTTTTCATCTATACTCAGAAAGACAGCACCAAATCTATTCTCATTAAAATGCTTCACCAGCACCAGTGGGTTTTTTAAGAAAAACCATAACATTACAATCCTGGGATGAGGGGGAGAAAACCCATGGAAAGGCACGTTTTGACAGGAATATTCCAGCCGGTGCTGATGTTTTGAGCTCATCTATCAAATGGGTTCACATGGAATTCCTTGCTACTTTGACTACCCAAGGAAAAGCTGCGTGTTCCATGTTTTGTACATTGAAACGTGGTTGTGGGGGTCTCATGGTGTTAATTGATAAAAATATCCTTTTTTTAAAAAAAAGCATTGACATCGACGGCCCCAGGTGTGCAAAGCTGGTGCAGGCACCACACACCTGTGCTGTGACATCCTTAATTGTATTTTTGGGAGCTCTCCCTCACCCACCAAAGCTCTAGGCTCCCAGCAGGCTCCCAAAAGCATGGAGAAGGTTGTTAATCCTGGGAGAGCTGAGTGGAACTTCTCAGAGAAGCTGAGTACAAGTTTGCTGGCCTGCCAGAGAAGTAATCGCGTGAAATCAGCGGTTCTCAATTATTCATGTTTTCCAGAATCATATCATTTCTTCCAGGGCCTGTTTTATAAATGCTGCTGCTATTTCTGATGGTAAATAACAATTTTGCATTATTTATGAAGAGATTTTTACAACTGCTGATGTTACAGCTGCTGGCAAAGCTCTGGGAAAACTATTAGTGCTGTTTGTTGTTGTTTCTTCCTTACACACAGCCCCTCTTGTTGTGAGCATGATGATGGTGATGGGGATGATGATGATGATGGTGATGGGGATGATGATGGTGATGATGATGGTGATGGTGATGGGGATGATGATGGTGATGATGATGGTGTTGCTGTGCCATCCCAAGTGCTCCCTAAGTGCAGCACCAGTGAGGAGCACCACCTGGGTGGCCACTGAGCTCGTGGTTGGTGCTCAGNGTGATGATGGTGTTGCTGTGCCATCCCAAGTGCTCCCTTATTAGTGCTGTAGTGAGGAACAGGGTGCAGGTGCCTCGGGGTGACCTGGGTGGCCACTGAGCTCGTGGTTGGTGCTCAGGGCTGACCTGAGCCAGGGATGGATGTGGGACAGGACCCTGGGCCATGGTTAAATTCCAAGAGGAGGAGGAGGAGAAGGTCTATCCCAGTGTTATGTGAAAGAGTGCTGGAACCTTGGGGTGGTTTGCCCACTGTGGGATCTGCTTTGTTTCCCCTGCTCTGTGACACGGCTTCCCTGGGAGCTGCAGGAGGTGACACAGGTGACACAGGTGACTGTGAGAGCCACCAGCTGTGCTTCATCCTGTGGCTGCTGCCTCCGTGTCACCTGTCCCTGTCTCATGCCCATTGTGTCGTGCTGTTCCTGCAGGTGCAGCGGGAGCCAATCATGCCCTGTTCCCGTCCCCAGCTGCTCCCAGGAGAGCTGGAGGAGCCTCTCATCTCTGCTGCTGCATCCCTGGCCTCCAGCTGTGTCCCAGGAGGCAGCAGGGATGCGTGCAGGGATACAGGAGCTGGCAGCCAGGGATGAGATCAGAGGTTCCCAGTGTGAGGGAGATGTGCCTGCACGCCTTGCTCCCCTCCCTGCTCACGGCCTCTCCCCAGGCTCTGCCAGAGCAGGATCCAGAGGTGATTGTGCTGCAGCCAGTCCCACAGCTTCCCCTCCTGCCTCTGGTGCCGGGAGATGAGGGAATTCCTTGGGCATGCCCAGGGTGAGTGGTACCAACTGAGGCAGCCACTGCCATCCGGCTCCTTCCCTGCCTGCAGGGATGTGACACCCTGCGGTGCCAGCGCGGGGACCTGGGCAGCCCCAGCAGCCCCTGCCCTTCTGTCCCACTTGGGCCCAAGCCAGGTCACTGGATAATGGGTGCAGGAGCTGCATCCTTCAGGCCCTGCTAAACCAGCTGAAAAATCACCCTGTTGCTCCCAGGGCAGCCCGTGCCCCTGTGCCCAGGTGAGCTGTTCCCATGTCCCCACGCATGTCCTGTGTCCCCTCCACCAGCAATCCAGCCCTTCCCTGGCTCAGCCGCTCAGTTATCCCCTGTCCCTTCCTTGCTCCCTGCTCCACAGGGACACGAGGGGGTTTGTGGGGCACAGCCTGACAGCAGAGAGCAGCACGAGCACAGGGACTCTGCAGGGACCTGCCCCATCTGTTTATTTTTTCCCTCCCCAGTCTGTCTGGAGAAGAAGATCCTTAAAATACTCTGCACAGCAAGGCACTGGAAGGCAGGAGGAGGTTCCACCTCGCAGAGGAGGAACACCCAGGTACTGGTTGGAAACACCAACCAGACGAGAGCCGGGATGTGTCTCACAAATGCCACGTTGCCATGGAGTCGAGGACGGGATTGAATCCAATGACGCTGCTGTTGGAAAACAGAGTTAAATGCAAACAGCAGGAAGTTGTGTTCTCTCCTTCCTCCTGCAGATCTTCTCCATCGTGGTGTTCGGCTCCATCGTGAACGAGTGCTACGTGAACAAGGACAGCCAGCACCCCGAGCTGCTCTGCATCTTCAACGAGAATGAGAGTGCCTGCAGCTACGGCATCGCCGTGGGCGTCATCGCCTTCTTCGGCTGCATCTTCTTCTTCGTGGTGGACCTGTACTTCCAGCAGATCAGCAGCGTCAAGGACCGCAAACGGGCCGTGCTGCTGGACCTCGGCTTTTCAGGTACCTCTGCTCTGCTCTGCTCTGCGTGGGTCTGGCTCTTTGAGGTCACTGCTGTGCCCTGCCCCTCCACTCCCGAGTCTTCCCCGCTCCCCCCGTGGTCTGACACCACTCGTGTGCCTTGGCTGGGAACAACCGGGGTGGCAGGGGAGTTGTCCCATCCAGCCACGGGCTCGGTGAGCACTGAGGAAGCCCACTGTGGCTGGGGACAGTGGCGTGTCCCACTCTGCAGCTGGAGCTGTTCGCTGAGCTGGGTTTGGTGAGGCCACGTGCAGAGGTGAGGCTTGGTGGTCACATCTCAGAGCCCACACAGGGGATTTTACCCTCCTACATCTCCTGTTCTGGCTCGAGAAAAGCAAAAGTGGTTTCGTCAGCTGCCTCGGGTCTGGTTTCACTCTGTGCATGAGTTTGGAGCAGAGCAGAAACAGCTTCTGTGCAGCCGGGGCTGGGGCTGACCACGGAGCTGCTGTGCCCTCTTGAGCCCTCGACCTGAGGCTCATCCACACAGACAGGAGCAGGCAGGATGCTCCAGGCTGGGAGGGAACATCCTCTGCTCGGCTGTGGGAGCTGCCTGGCTCCGTTTGCAGCTGCTGTTCTGCATTCCCAGGCTCTGTTAGCAAAGTCTGAAGGTGATTTATCCAGCACAAGCGTTGCTGATGGCTCTCAGTCCCAAATGAAAACATCCATCATCACCTCCCTGCCTTGCCTGTTGTTCAGGCTGTTCTCTCCTCACTGCAAAGCTCATTTCCATGGTCCTGGAGCACCATCCAGCCCTTGTTAGATAAAATTTACAGCCCTTTCCGTGGGGCTCTGTGCCTGAAATCCTCGGATTCAAGCGGAAGGGGGACATCACATCCATCTTCTGGCTGCTGCTGTGTGTCACAGAGCCAGGCTGCTACGCTGCCTCCCTGCCTCACATCCTGACAGCCCTCTGCTCCCTGCCAGGCATGTGGGAGCTGGCACTGCTCTCAAACTCTGCCTCCTTTCTCCTTTGTCCCTGTGATGGATCCACTGAGAGGAGAAATGAGAGAATCATCAGATCTTGGAATGGTTTGGGTTGGAAGGGACATTAAAGCCCATTCAGTTCCACCTTCCACTAGATCAGGATGCTCCAAGCCCTGTTAAACTCTTCCTGGGATCCAGGGGCAGCCACAGCTTCTCTGGGCAACCTGTGCCAGGGCCTCACCACTCTCACAGGGTAGAACTTCATCCTAAAATGCCTCTGGGATGTAACTGTGTGGTAACACTGGGGCACAGGTGGGGATTCAGGCAGGGCCACCACACTGAAAACAGCATTTACAGCCTTCTCTTCCAGCTGCTCTTCCAGCTATTCCCATAGACAGGCGTTTGCTGGAGACCAGGCTGTGATTAGGGTGGTAACACATCTTCCCTGGTGTTTGCACTCTGTTGTCTGCAGATCCTTAAATGATCATTATCTCCTGGCTCCTGCGGTGCTTCCTGGCGCTCTCCTTTTCCCCGGAGTGCTGGAGGGAGTGGAGCTGCTGCCGTGCCTGATCCAGCTGGAGCTGGGGCTGGCACATGCAGCCTCACCACGTCACTGCCAGCTCAGCCCTCTCTGAGGGCTTTTAAAATCCGTGTCAGTTCTCCAAACATCAACCCACACCTGGCTTGTGTTTCTGGAGGTGCTCTGCATTCCTGACCCCGTCTCCTCCATTGGCAGTGATACCTGCCTTGCCCGTGGCACTGGAGGGAATCCTCCTGCTGCCCAGAGATCCAGGCAGAGCTGGTCTGGAGGGGAAAGGCATCTCTGCATCCCAAAGCCTCCTGGAAGTGCCCATGGGTGGCAGCAGAAGCGATCCCAGCCGTTACTGGCTGGAGATGCTGATGGTTTTGGGATGAGGAAGGTCAATGCCTCACAGAGCTCAGTGGTGCAGAGGGATTTGGCAGCTGCAGTACCCAGCGCAGCCGTGCTGGGTCCGGGCTGTGCATGATGTCATTTTAACTCCTGACATCCCGTGGGTGCCACCAGGGCTGGGGCGGCACTGGGGACAGGGTGGCAGTGGGGGCTCGGTGGCAGTGGGGGCTCAGTGGCAGTGTCCTGCCAGGGAGGACGAGCTGCGCTGGGTCAAGCGTCACACACGGGAACAGGTTCACCCTCCACGAACCAGTGCCAGCCCCACGTCCCTTGTGCCAGCTCTGTGCCCCAAAGCTTGTCCCTGAGCATAACCAGTGCCAGCCCCACGTCCCTTGTGCCAGCTCTGTGCCCCAAAGCCTGTCCCTGAGCATAACCAGTGCCAGCCCCACGTCCCTTGTGCCAGCTCTGTGCCCCAAAGCCTGTCCCTGAGCATAACCAGTGCCAGCCCCACGTCCCTTGTGCCAGCCCTGTGCCCCAGAGCTTGTCCCTGAGCATAACCAGTGCCAGCCCCACGTCCCTTGTGCCAGCTCTGTGCCCCAAAGCCTGTCCCTGAGCATAACCAGTGCCAGCCCCACGTCCCTTGTGCCAGCTCTGTGCCCCAGAGCTTGTCCCTGAGCATCCTGCTGCTCCCACAGTGTGAATTAACCTTTGGGAACTGCTCTTGTTTCACCTCTGGGATTTCCACTTCCAAACCACCCCCAGTGGGATTCTGAGCAATGGCTGAGGTCCAAATGTAGGGCTTGGATCTGCTTCCCATCCCAGGGAACAGCTGCTGGTAAAGTCCCCTTGTAACAGCAGGGGAACAGAAAAGATCCCTGTCCTTAAAGGGTGACCTTTAACGAATAGACCCCAGAGGTCTTGTTTAATGCTGCCAACAAGTCATCATCGTAAAGGGAAGTGAAAATACTTACACAGAGACTCGGGTGGGTTTGGTGACAGGATTGGCTGTGTTTGGTGAAGTGTCTGTAATTTGGAAGAGGAAAGCCTGACTGATCCTTCCTGCGAGGGCAGCCTCATGGCCAGGCCTGATGGTTGGGAATTCCCAGGCCCAGCCGTGCAGGAGGAGACAAGGAATGTGTCTTAAACTGCAATTAGGAGCAAATTTGGAATTCAAGGCCTTGAGCTCTGTACCTCCAGCACTGGGTGGGGATGCTCCCAGGCATTTTATATCTTAGGGACAACTGGCAAGATAAAGGGGAATAAATGGGGATAAAGGAAGGTTCTTCTCTCCCTGCAGTCAGACAGGGACTGGCAGCCTGGCTGATGATCCTTGGGAAGCTGCTGGGCAGCTCAGCACTCCCGACATCCACGTGTGCACTGACACCTGGAATCTGAGCCATCAGGAATGATGGAGACCCTTAGAACAGCACCATGGGAGGGTCCAGGTTGTGCAGCTCCCCTTCCCAGTGCTGGAAAACATCCCTGCTGCTGACCCTGTGCAGTCCTGGCTTTTCCTTGACTGTTCCCTGAGCTCCTTGGCACCGGGCAGTGCTGGTGGCTGGGGATGGAATTAGGGCAGCTGCAGCCGTATCTTGCTCAGCCAGCTTTGCTTCCAGGCAGGAATAATCACCAGAGTGTTTCTGCTCAGTTCCACAGGCCCAGAGGGATTCTCTGCAGGGATGAGCAGAGCTCTCACATGTCACGGGATCACAGAATTACAGACTGGTTTGGGTTAGAAGGGGCATTAAAGCCCAGCCAGTGCCACGTCCTGCCATGGGCAGGGACACCTTCCGCTGTCCCAGGCTGCTCCAAGCCCCGTCCAGCCTGGCCTTGGACACTTCCAGGGATCCAGGGGCAGCCACAGCTTCTTGGGGCACCCTGTGCCAGGGCCTCCCCACCCTCACAGGGAAGAATTTCTTCCCAATATCCAATGTAAATCCACCCTCCTTCATCTCAAGGCCATTCCCCCTTGTCCTGTTATTCAATGCCCTTGTGAAAAATCCCTCTCCAACGTGTCCAGGGGGGATGTGCTGTCCCTGGGGGTCTTTGAGATCAAGTTGAGGTGTAGCTGAGCTGAACTTCAGGCAGGCAACACACTGAGATGACCCCACAAGTTTCCTTCCATCTCTGTTTTTGTATCAGCCTCTTTTAAAAAGCTCCTTTTGGGCTTTTTTGGCTCCCAAAATTCCTGTTCCTGTTGGAAACCTGGGTGGTTTGTGCAGCAGCAAAGCGGGGCCTGCAGCAGGGGAGGTGCTGGGCAGGGGCAGCACTGACCAGCTCTGTTCTCCTGCAGGTTTCCTGGCCTTCCTGTGGTTTGTAGCCTTCTGCTTCCTGGCAAACCAGTGGCAGAGGACGACGCTGACCAGGGGGTTCTCGCAGGGCGCCGACGCCGCGCGGGCAGCGATCACCTTCTCCTTCTTCTCCATCATCATCTGGGTGAGCGTGGCCCCGGAGCTGAGGGGGGAGAGCAGAAATGAAACCTGCCTGGGGTCAGCGCTGAGCTGGAGGGGGAGTCTGGGATTTGGAGAAGTGAATCCTGGTGGGCAGCGAGGGGCTCTGCTGGGGAAGCCTGCGGGCGCTCCACACGTGGAACTGGTGGTTTCTTACCCGGGAAGCATCAGCTCAGTCCCCTCTCGCTGGGGAATTCCAGGCTTCCCTTTCTCCCAGGACTGGGAAGTTTTGTTCCCATTGAAAACGTGTCACCAGCCACGAGCTGCCCTGATTTCAGGACCTCGTTAGAGCCCCAGGGCGGCTCGTTGGAGGCAGAGAGTCCCCAGGAGCAGATCTCTGCACTGAGCTGGTCTGTGGGATGGCTGGGGGATTTTGGGAGCTCTCAGGCTCATCAGCTCCCTCCTGGAGCAAGCTGAACTGGCCCCTCTGCTGTCCACCCAGAGAAGGGGCTTTGTAGAAACCCCCTTTGGTCCTTTTTTTGGCTCCACATGGGCAGAGGGACTTCAGCCAGGGCTGTGTGAAACCATGGGGCCCACCTGGACCCTACATGAACTCGGGGGGGCTGTGCCACCCCGGGGGCCTCCTTCTCCGGGGACTGTGTGTGGAGAAGCAGGGATGGCTCCATGTACCTCCATCCCTCCTGCAGCTTTTCCTGGGCACTGAGCCCCAGGATGTGCCCTAATTCCACATTGCCTTAAAAGAATTGGGGCAAAAGCCAGTCCGAGGCTTTCCAGCAGCAAGCCCTGCTCCAGTTCCTCCCTAGTTTAACTGCTCCCTGCTTTATGATTATCCAAACAAATCTCTTTTAATCCCAGCTCTTCCCCATCATCGACTGCCACAGGGAAGGGCAGTGGGTGGGATGTTCTCCATCCCATCAGCATCTGCTCCCACCCCGGGAGGGCAGTGGGGACACCAGTCCCCTGTTACATCCTGAAGGATGGCTGGGATGGTTGGGAAGCCATTCCTGGCTTCTACAGGCATTTTTTAGCCTCCTCAGCCCATCATTTACAAACTAATTGAATTGTTAATGAAGCCTCCTGGAATGAGATCGAGCGCGGGCCCTCCCGGCTCTGCCGCCCACATTTCCCACCGTTTGCAACCTCAATTCCAGCAACCTGGAAAAGGGTGAAGGAGTCTCGGCAGAACTGACCTATTTTCCTGGCCTGGCACTCGGCAGCTTTCCCTCCCCACAGCAGATGGGTTTATCGGGGCCAGCAGTGCCAGATCTGCCCAGCCAGGGCCCCCCACCCCAGGCAGAGCTCTGGGGGTCACCCTGTCCCACAGAAATGGCTTCTGGAGTGTTCGGGTGGGGTTGGGGCTGGCTTAGCTCTTGGATACAATGGGGTGGGGTGGCAGTTTGCTGGGATGCTGCGATGGGCTCGGTGCTGTGCAGTGACGTGGGGGACGTGGGGTCCTGAGGGGACATGGGGTCCTGAGGGGACGCAGGGACCTGGGGGCCATGGGATCCTGGGGGAATGTGAGGTCCTGAGGGGATTGTGGGATCCTGGGAGGACGTGGGGTCCTGAGGGGACGCAGGGTCCTGGGGGCCATGGGATCCTGGGGGAATGTGAGGTCCTGAGGGGATTGTGGGATCCTGGGAGGACGTGGGGTCCTGAGGGGACGCAGGGTCCTGGGGGCCATGGGATCCTGGGGGAATGTGAGGTCCTGAGGGGATTGTGGGATCCTGGGAGGACGTGAGGTCCTGGGAAGGCACGAGGGCCTGGTGGGATGTGAGGTCCTTGGGGGTCTGCGGGATCCTGGGATGATGTGTGATGCTGGTGAGACACAGGGTCCTGGGGGGACATGGGATCCTGAGGGGACTGGGCAGTCCTGGGGGGGTTATGGGGGACCCCCTGAGGGACACGGGGTGCTGTGGGGCTGCAGCCCTGCGCTCTCTGACCCCGTCCCTTGCCCCCTGCAGGTGGTGCTGGCGCTGCGGGCGCTGCAGCGGTACCGCCTGGGCACGGACATGTCGCTGTTCGCCACCGAGCAGTTCGGCACCGACCCCAGCGCGTCCTACCCCGGCTACCCCGGCGGCAGCGGCGTGGAGAGCACGGAGACCTACCAGAGCCCGCCCTTCACCGAGACCTTAGAGCCCAACCCCAAAGGTTACCAAGTGCCAGCGTACTGAGGGGCTGGGGCGGTGCCACCCCCGCCCGGTCCCAAATGTATCCAGTCCCATTTCCTTGCCGTGGCGAGTCAGTGCCGGGTCCCTTTATTAGCTCGTTGTGCAGTGAATTCTGTACAGTGGTATTGGTTCTTGTCTTACCTGTCCCAGGGTTTCTAAAAGCAGTGTTCCCTCTAAGCCAGGAGGAAGGAAGGTTGGTGCCACTTCACCTACACGTGGGGAAGAGGAGTAAATGCCCCCTCTGAGCTCTGCTGGGAAAGCCCAGGACACCTTTTCCTCTTAGGAAACAGCAGCTGAGGAATTATTATCTCGTTCTTCCAGAGCTAACACAGAATCCATCGAGGGTGGGTGGGCAGTGGGGAGAGCTGGTCCCGTCTGCTCCCGCTGCGGAGCTTCCAGTCCAGGTTCCATGGAAAGTGCCAAATTCACAGGGAAATCAGTGGTGTCTGTGTTACTTTTCTTTGTATATATTTGCTGTACAAAACAAATATCCAAACAGGTGTTTCAAAACTTGGTTTAGAGGCACAGGGGGGGCACAGCAGGCCGAGGTTGGGATCAGCATCCAGATTGCTTCTACACTTCAACGAGTTCTGGTTGAGGATTTAAAAATTTGCTGTTTGAAAGTGGAAACCAGTTCAGCAGGAGCTGGTGGCTAACCAGGAATGGCCTGTGATCAGCAGGAATGCAGCACTTTGTGGTTCCGTTCCTTCATGGCGGGGGATTGGGAAGTTTGTAAATTCCTGAGGAATTTCTGGTTTGCAGCGCTGTCGCATCTTCCCTGTGGAGAGGTGAGGACCAAGGTGAGGGGCTCAGACTCAACATCCAAGGCCATTAGGAGCAATATTAGACTTGTATTTTTATTCTGGGAGCAGCCACCATCTGTCAGCTGCAGCAGAGCCCCAGGTGGGGACACGTGTGTCACCCCACAGTCTGCAGAAATGAGGGATTCAGGCAGGGAACTGGAAAGGCTTCACAGGCCATCAAAGTCCATCCTGTGTGGGCTCATGGCCCCGTGTTTGGAAATGGTGTAGGAAGAGAGTCAGTGAAAAGCATCCAGGAAAGAGGCTCAGGTTGGGGGTTCAGCTGCAAAATTCCTGCCTTGTAAAAGAACGAAATGTGTAAGATCCAGTGTGTCCTTGTCAGCCACCCGCCGGCTTTCCCTGCCCGTTTGGCAGCTGATCCAGGCTGTGTCACTAAGGGCTGAGCAGAGGAGCTGAAACTTGAATTCCCAGCCCCGTTGGTGGCAGCTCCATCCCTGGAGACTCCCGGCTCTCCCGGCAATCCGGGCTCCTGCCTTGCCAGTTCACGCCGGCAAAGCCGCCGCTGCCTTCTGACCTCGTGAGGAGCAATAGCCACCACCTGTCCCCTCCCCTGTCACAGGTCCTGGGCGCCATCGCCACAGCTCATTCCTGCTGCTGAGTTGCAGATCAATGCACTAATTAATGAGCAGCAGATCGATGCACTAATTAAGCAGCCAATCATCCCAAGAGGTCACTGCCGGTGGTGAAGCGCATTCCTTGCCTTGGCTCCAGGTCCTGGCTGTGCTGAGCTCCTCACAGGTGCCTGACCACGGACACCCCAGCCCAGTGCGGTATCAGCCTCAATGAATTCCGGAATCTTTGTGGTTTTGTGGAGTCAGTCTTGCTGGGAAAGAAAAAGCCCCAAGGATTTTAATACAGGGTACGGTAGAACTGTAGCAATATTTTCCTTAGAGGGAACACTGAAACTTTAGCAGCACAAACAGTACTTGTGTTAATATTTTAGCAAAATTATAATCAATTTAAATGTTTAAATTGATTGTACGTGAGATAATGTTCGTTGGGTACAGTGTATTTTTTCTAACTATAATATAACTGTTCCAGAGTTTCCGTGTAACCGTAAAGAGCTAAAGCTGTGTCTGCCTGCGGGACGTGTCCTGCCCCATGTGCCCCCCGTGCTGAATATTACACGCTCTGAATGTCCCCCCAAGGCCTGCATTGCCTTTCTTTGCCCCCAAACGCACATCCCACCACGCTCCGTGCCGGGACTGACCTCTGGAGCAGCAGCAGGGACGTGGGGACCAAACCGGCTCAACTCCTGGTGCTTCCCGAGGGCCGTGGCTGGTTCAGCTTCCCAAAGTCAGGGTTACCTTTTCCTTGCAGGAGGCACCTGGCTGCTCTGCTGGGCAGGGAGGAGGAGGAAGGGTTGGGTGCCTGCAGGGCTTCCTGGCAGCACAGGAGATGCTCCTTGATTAAACTGGAGCTGGGAATAACGTGTCCAGCCTCATCACTCCACAGGCACCTGGAGGGAGGTGAGCCCTGATCCTCTGCACCCAAAGTGCCCGTCCCAGGCAGAGAAGGGGTGGCAGCCCTGCTGGGGTGGCACTGGGACAGGCAGCTCGGACAGGCAGGAGTCCCACAGCTGGAGCATTTTTCCAGGGAATTGCGATGGGTTTATGTCCGAGGTGGCCGCGCTGAGGCCGTGTCACCAGGCTGGACGAGACAACCCCAAACTCCCTGGTCTTGGCAAGAGCCTTCACCCACCTCAGCCTGACTCAGCCCCATTTTGGGGTTTGTTGGTGCAGCTCCCCGGCCCCACGGAGCCCTTGCCCTGCTGAGTTTAACCCCGCTCAGAGGGAGGGTGACACCCGTGCCTGGAATCCTGCCCCGAATCCTTTGGGAGCCCCCTCAGTGTCCCCACAGCTGTTGGATGTCACTGGTGCCCTGCGGTGGCTGTGGCAGCACCTTGGTGTGTCTGTCAGGCAGAGCAGGGTGTGCAGGTGGGGTTGTCACCAAACACACCCCAAGGGGGCTGTGGTTGGAGAACCAGAGCCAGGGCTGCAGTAACCATGGTGTGCTGGGGGTTCAAGGTATTTGAACATCAATTTTTATCTTTCTCCTCTTTTCCTACCAGCTGTGGTACAGCAGCGCTTGCCCCCTTGTAACCACCCAGGCCACATCCTAAAAGGATGCCAGGGCTGTCCCAAAGTCGTCCCAAAAACATGCCAGGGCTCTGCCATCCTCACAAGCTGTTTATAACCCTCTGTTCTCCCCAGAGCTCACAGAGGGCAGGACCTCGCTGTCCTCAGCCCAGCCCAAAAGCTTCTGCACAGTGTTAGCACTAAATTTGGGTGTAAAGAGCAGAATTCCAGCAATCTGCCTTTCCTGGAGCTGCATTCTGCCCCATCCTCTTGCTCCAGGAGGCTCTGTCACAACACCAGTGTCTCTCAGCACTGAGGTAACCACATCATGCATTGTGCAATTTAAGGATATTAAAAGATTTGGAATCGTTGCCAACATTTCAAGCCATTCCTAGCAAGGGGGAAGCTTTGCTTAAGTGATGTTTAGTAAAAAATACTCCTCCCCTCCATTATCTGCTCTGTGTCAGGGGGCTGGAGCAGACCCTGAGAGCAAACCCCTCCCTTTACACGACATCAGGAACTTGGGATCTCACTGGCTCTTGTGCCTGGACACTGGGATGAGATTCCCATCAGTTCATTCCACAATAAGTGACACCCACAGCACTTCTTTTCTCCTGCCCATCAGTCCCTTACAGGGATGTTTTGTACCATCCCTCCCAGTGCCAGCCCCCAAAGACACAGGACTGGCTCCTGGCTCTGCCTGCTGCCCTTGAACCATGGTCTGTTTCTTAGGAAATGCCATCATTATTCCATGGAATGGGTATTTCTCTCAGTAAAAGCTGCTGTTCTCTTTTACAGACTCCTCCCAGATCGAGCGCTGGCTCCCCTCTGGGCCCCCCTGGTCCTGTTCTCAGTTGCATTTTGATCCTCCATGTGTCACAAGCCCCTCTCCCCCCCAGTGAGGCTCAGAACCAGCCCTCACTGTCTCAACTTGAAACCCCAGTTCAGCTGCCTGGATTTCGTTGCAATACACATTAAAAACCTCAGCTCCTTTTAAGAGTTTTAATCTCTCAGCTCTCACCTGAGAGTTGGGAAGTTCAGTTTCTTTGCAGATACCTCTGTCCGAGCAGACGCTTCCAGGAGTTGCAGTTGTCACTAACCTCTGTGCAGTGTAGTATAAAGTGGACTGTGTATGGAAATAAGTTTAAAATGTTTACAATTTTGTATATATTATATATATAAAAATATCTTTTGAGAGAACAATCTGTGATTCTGTATTTTCAGTGTCCATGTAACCAACTGCAACTTATTTTCAATAAAGAGCTAAAAATGAATAGAAAAAAAAATTTGGTAATAACTTTATTTAATCAGGTGAGCACAAGGAACAAGGAAACTGCAACATCAGGCCCCAGAGATGCAGCACCTCGAGGGAACTCCCAGCAGCACCTCCTGGGGAACTCAGAGCTGCTGATGGAGAAATAACTGAAACCCAAGGGAAGACAGAAGATGCTCCTGCAGGGAAGACACATTTCACTCCCTGAACTTTACAAACCAAAGGGATGGGGAGAGTCGCTGACTGGAAGTGGTGGGGGCAGCTGGCAGCACCCAGCCCCCTCAGGTGTCCCTGCCTGGGGCAAGGGTCAACTCCAGGATCCCCAGCGAGGCAGGAACAGGGACTGCCAGGGACTCATGCAGTGTGTGAACAACCATGCAGCCAAATCACCCTCCCCAGCCCCTTCTAGGCCAAATCCAACACGGGCAGGTGGTCAGAACAGTCTCAAATATTCAAGAAAAGAAACCCAAAGCACTTCGCAGCCTGAGAGCAAGCAAAAATAACGTGTAAGGCAAGGAAGATTGGCTGTAGGCAGGAGGAGCTCTTGGGTAATACTCAGACTCGATTTCATAGAAATGATGCTGCTAGAAAAGCTGTGTTTCATCACTAAAAATTACATAAATTAATTTCAGCTTCATTCCTACACGTTAGAAATAACTAAACCTGGAGATGGGAAAGAATCAGACACTGAACTACAGCCACTGAACTACTCCTGGCACTCCATCACCTCAGAGCTGCTGCTGGAGGAGTCACTTCAAAGGAGGAAGAGATCCCCCCTCTTCCTCTGAGGTGGAATTTGGGGAGACCAAGGAACACGAGCAAAGCTACATCAGCCCGGTGTCACCGAGGGAGGTGCAGGTGTCAGACCACTGTAAACAGATAAATGCACTTAAAGGCACTGCAGAAAACATGGTCAGTGATCAGCAGCATTTAATGTCCCAGGATGCTGTTGGGAGCTCCCACCAGTAATACATCCAAGAAATTAGAAAGATGGCAGTCATTAAATAAAATTCCCGTGTGCTTTACGGAGGGTAAAGCCTTAATGCTGTTACTGTACATGCAGGGCTACAAAATCAGTTTCTTGAAAGAACTTTACAGAAAAGGTCAGAGGCAACTTCAAATCTTGCACAGATCAGCCCAATTCTTCAAGCAGCAGAATTGACTCTGTTTGCAGAAAGGAAAACTCTGCAGCCCAGTGTTTGCAGCTCTCCTGGTCACACGCCCCAGCGAGCAGCACTTACTTTCCTGCACCTTTTACCCCTGACTAGTGTGATCTTCACTGAAATAGCACAAAAAAAATCAGAATGTTACAAGGGAAGCCACTTCCATTCATTTCAGTGATCCATAAACTTCCCCCACCCCACAACCAGAAAGAAACCCCCAAACCAGAAGCATATTCCCCTATTGTGTCCCCTGTCATTCTGCAGATCAGAAAGGATTCCCAGCTATTGCATGTTCCAGGAGGAAGGAGCCCTGCCTGCCCCCACTGCGGCTCAGCCTAACCCTACCCTGGATTTGGGAGCTCAGACAGTGGGTGAGGACGAGCTCTGGCACATTCCCATGATCCCTTTGCCCAGGAGGGCTTCCCAAATCACCTGCTCCTCACTGCCTCAGCCAGCACCGGCCCCCAGCCACGCTACTGCCAAACCTCATTCCAAAGTGCACATCCACAGCCAGAGCCTGGGTCGTGGCCCTGGGGAGAGCTAACTGATGATCCTGCTGATTGCCTGGAGCGAGGGGAACTCCTCATCCTCGATATGCAAAGCTTTGTGGGTGACCACGTCCTGCTGGGTCAGCACCTGCCTGCACGTGGGGCAGATGTAGCAGTCGAGGTCGGCGGGGGAGTCCGTCTGCCAAACGTTCTTTTTGTTCTTTTTGGGTTTGTTGGAGCTTTGTTTCTCCTTGATCCGGAAGTCGTTGTGAGCAGAGAGCAGTTCCTGCTGCTTGGCCGTGTCTGGCAGCAACACCAACAACTCCTTGAAAATCTTCTTGAAGTTTTCCCCCAGCAGTTCCCTACAGCTCTTGTAATACTGAGCTGCAGAGATCAGCCCCTGCAGGGGACAGGGAAGAGCAATAATTAAGAGGAAAAAAATATTTATCTATTATAAATCCCACTGGGATTCAGGCCTCCTAGAAAGGGAGGCTTTGGAAACCCACTCACCTGTCTGAACTGCCCAGAATGAGTTTTAAATTTATTGAACTTGGACTCATCGCTCTGAAGAAATTCTTTAATGGATTGTATGAGCTGGATGTTCCTCTGCTGGAAGTTCTCAGGTATCAAGTATGATCCGTGACAGGATTTTGGCCTGTGTTGGGAAAGACCAGAAGCGACCCTGACATTGGCTTGTGTCACACAAAGATTCCCTGGGACATAAATCACAAGGCTGTTCTGGTTTACAGCTGCACGTCCTTCCTTCACCCAGCTACACAGAAGCAGCACACAGCTGTCTTGTCAGGATAATAAAATATGAGATTTCTGTATCAGATTCCAGCTTTACACAAACAGAATGTTTAAAATCCAAGTTTAACACTGTCCTATGAGCTGCTCTGTGAGCTGGGTGTACTCAAAAGACCCGAGCAAAGACCTCACCATGAATAAACCAATAGATAATGCAGGTTCTGTATTAAGCTGACACAAAGTTTTCCCTCCCCTTTTCCTACAAACTCCTCTTTCTATCCCAGAAGGAACCAGAGAGCAGCTACTGGAAAGATCAGAGCAGTGAAGGTCACCAAGGAGAACACGCCTCAGCACCTTGCTCCTGGGACTCCCACAGAATCGATGGGAAGTACGGGAATACGTTGGAACTGCAGATTTCCAAATAAATCTAGACTAGACCAAGGTCTGAGCAGCCAAAACATTTCACAGTTCCTCAGACTTGTAACTAGACAGGGCTGTTCTATACAATTCTCCTGAATCCAACCCACATCACCCCAGGACTTGACAATGGGAATCTTCACTGGGCTGGCCCTGCTTAGAGTAACCCCATGTGCTTTCTGAAGCCCCCGTGACACGAGTGAGGTGTGAGGTGCCCCATACCCCCTGGCAGGCCCTTGACTCACTCTTTCAGAGCTGTAGTGACAGGTTCAGAGATGGTGGAGGATGGGATGACAGCGAAGCCCGGGGGGGGTTTGCTGACAGGCACCGACAGGCCCGGAGGCGGAGGAGGGTTCTTCAACAGCACCACGGAGTTAAAGCCTGAGGGAAGCAGGGAAGGGGCAGGAATTAGAGACTCACAGACCCCTGGCTAAAACCCACACCAGTGCCTGACACACTCTGCAGAAGCACTAAGAAGAGTTTGCAGTGCAGACATCACTGTATTGAAGAAAACCTAAAAAAAAAAATCTTCAAGAAGCACTTGAGAGTGGCTGATGTTCCTCTACAGAGAAAGTGCTTTAATTATTCATTTTCTTTTTCAATGGAAAATAATTTTGAAAGCCCACTCCAAGTCACAATGAAAAACACTTCTGCATTATTAAAGGGAACACAAATCACTGGAGGAGGCAGCAGGCCTGGCCTGGCCTCTCCCAGCAGGAGCTGCACAAACAGCGGTGCTGGCACCTCCCGATGCGATCCCACTTCCATGAAAACCACTCCAAGTCACGTTTGTTGCTGTCTCTCTGCTTTCACAAGGTCATGGCTAAAAGAACAGCAGGGAACCTCTGCCAGCACAGGAGGAAGTGGCCAAGAAACTGAAGTGACAAGTGCCAGCAGGGACAGGACACAGCCAGATTCCCTTGCCTGCAGTGGCTTCCAAGGCAGATCTTGGAGCACAACATACGGATGTGACAGCCCTAGGGACAGGGAAAAACCAGTTCTTCATCCATGAGCCACCTGCAGTGAGCAAACAAACACCTCCAGCTGGGGGGCAGAGGTGATTCCCAGGGGACATTCCAGCCCTCCTGTGACACCCAGGTTGCCTTTACCTCCAGAGCCCAACTGGCACCTGGTGGCAGAACCTCATATGAGAGCCAGAATGACTTTATACAACACATCCGTGTGTTCTCTGGGCTCTCTACAAGCCAAGCTGGCCGTGCCCAGCAGTGCTTCTCCATCCCTGGAAGTGTCCAAGGCCAGGTGGGACAGGGCTTGGAGCAACCTGGGATAGTGCAAGGTGTCCCTGCCCATGGCAGGGGGTGGAATGAGATGATCTTTAAGATCCCTCCCACCCAAACCATTCCATGACTCTGTGATTCATTCCATGCTTACCTGGTGGGGGGGGCATCCTGGCTGATCCTGAGCTCCCAAGAGCTGGGAAGTCTTCCTGAGGTAAAGGGCATTTGTTAGTCACTGGGGGCTTTTTAAGGCCGGGGGGCTCTTTGGGTGTACCACAGCCAGCTGATGGTTTATCCGAGTGCCCATTGACGACAGCTGTGGCTCTGTCAGGGCCGTGAGCAGCAGGGAACACCTTGGATGGCTGCTCTGCTTCCGAGGGCTTTTCCACCGCTGGCCTGGGGAATGACGTCTCCTGGGACGGGCGTGGGGACGACGGGCTCTGCTTCTCAACCCCCATCTTCTTTTTCTTGCCCACTTTCGTAAAAGTTTGTGAGGTAGAAGCTGCCAGCAAGGACGAGACGTCAAACATGGTCGGGGTGTTCCGGATCTCCTGGGTGGTCAGGCCACCACCACTGTCCTCGTCATCCGACTCACAGAGTTTATTGCTCTTCCTACTTCCTTTGGAGGTGTTCAAGGATGGTTTTTTGGCTGGCTGGTTGACACAGGGGCTGCTCATGGCTTTGACCACGTTTTTACTGGAACCATTGTTCCACGCAGATGTGATGTGAGTTACTGTCTTATTGGTGGGCTTCACTTTGGACACCAGAGCTGGGAAATCCTCCTCCTGGAAGGCTGCTTTCCTGGCTGTCGCCGTGTATGTCAGAGACATCCCTGATGAGATGCTGGGAGCTGCTGAGGAGGACAAGCTTGGGAAATCTTCTTCTTTAAGCTTAACCAGTGCTGGCTGGGCAGAGCTGTGGGGAAGAGAGAGGGTTTGAATTACTGAGGCAGCACAACCCCAAGGGACAGCACAAACCCACAACTCTCCACTCTTCCTCAGACTGTCATTTTGGGTGGCACAACAGGAGTTTGACTTGATGATCCTCTAGGGTCCCTCCCAGCTGAGGATATTCCATGATTCTAAGGACAAGCCAGGAGCTGGCTCGAGGCAGGAGGGGACAGGGCAGGGGAAGCCTTGGAGTGATCAAATGATCCGGAAAATTATTTTCCCCCAGAAATGCAGAACACATCAATCAGCTTCTAAATGTGCTTTGTCCCTGCTGCAGCCCTGCACGGACTCACCCTTGGAGAGGTCCTGCAGCAGAGCCGATTGCTGGAAAGTCGTCCTGGCTGAGCGCTCCGTTAGCAGCTGCTTCTTTTGGAACAGGGACAGAAAGAGCAAAGACGTGTTTTCAACCCAAAGCCATTCATTCCAGAGCAGGGGCTATCAATGACCATGACAGCAGCACTACCTAGGCCTATTTTCAGCAACTGATGATGTCATTAACCAACATTCCAGAAGAACAATTTCAATCCATGCATCACTATTTCCTTCAATTAACTGTGCTCCCCATTATGTCGTGGCATACAGGAAATTCATGAGACTTTAAATGAGTAAAACATGGGTAAGGCAGAACTTTCTGAGGGAACCTTCCAGACACTGAGATGCCCTGCAGTGCAGGACCTGTCCAACACTCACCTGTGACATCATTTGAAGACTTTGGCACACGTTTGGAGCCGAGCACGTCAGGATCCCTCAAATCCTCCTTTCTCCCTCTGCTGCTGTTCCCTTCCTCTTTGTCCTCCACCCTCTTCTTCTCTTCCTGCCGTTTGGCTGCCACAGATGCCCTGACTGCTGCTGCAACATCCCTGTCTTCTTCTTCCCTGCAGGACAGGGAATACTCCCTTGGTCAAACAGCAAGGATCACGGAGCAGCTGCCTCACTCCAGTCTCACCTCTGTGGTGCCAGCTCCGGTGACATCTCTGATCTCGTGCTGCCACCTGCTGAGAAGCCTAAACCAGCTCCACCACTCCAATCCACCCCAGCCAGGCAACATTCCCCCTTGGATTCCCAAGTTCCATGTGTGGGAATAACAATCCAGGCCAGAAGAAACCAGGGTGAACTGGGAGAGACAGTACCACAGATGCAGGGGGCACCTGTCTCTCCCGTTCATTTCCAAACATATGGAATCATTCTTGGAGGCCACAGGAACTCTTTGAGACATGGCTGGGCATGAACTCTCAACACATGCACGATCCACATGCGACACCAACAGAAGAGTGTTTTGGGATGAACTTTTTTCCCCAGTGGAATCACCAGTAATGAACCAGCTGCCCATCCAGCGAGAAAAAGAAGAAAATAAGATGTGCAGGATGTGAAAAGCACTCAGGTCTGGTGTGGATGAAGAGACATAGAAATGCAAAGTTTCATTTCAATACTTAACCCTCTTCCTTTTCCAAAGCACTCAGTCTGGCCACACAGAGATCTGTTAGTTCAATGAAACAGGTCCTTAGAACAGGAATTTCATGATTACCCAGACCAAAAGCTCCATTAAACCTGCACAGACTTGTCACCTACTTCAGAAAATCCTGTTTAGAGAAGTTTGCATAAAAACAGCTGCTGGAATTAATTTAGGATTCTGAGTTTATTTAACCCACAAGTCGAGGGTTACACTGTTTGCTTCCTGAGCTGAAACCTCACATAAAATAATTCCATGCAGACCAAGCACATAGCCAAGACACGGGCTTAGACTGGAAGCTCTCAGATAAGGATTCACCATGGAGGTCTCCAAATTTTGTACCACTTCCTTCCTCCTAATCCATCAAAATATTGTGAATTGGCAAGGAAAAGCCAACACTAAATGGGAATAAAACTCCCCACAACGTTGTGCCACTCACCTCTTGTACCTCCAGCTGCCTCTCCTGTTCTGCTGGTTTCCTCGGCTGCTCAGCCTGCCTGCCCTCCCTTGCCTGTTGAACCTGTCAACCTCTTCATAGTCCTCTGCACCTACAACACCTAAACAGGAGGGAGGGATGATCACTCTCAGTTACTTCTCTATTGTGGGCATCACACTGTGCCTGAAAAATTCAAAAATATACTGGTACAAATAAATTATCTTCATTTCTTTCTGATGACCAAGTCAGCAGTTCTCCTAAAATTACCTGTCCTCATTAAACTCACACAATCCTACACAAAAATCCTACAACAATACAGGTAGGAAGGGATGTCTGGGTATCACCTGCTCCAGCCCTTTACTGAAAGCAAAGCCAGCTCTGAAACTACATCAGAGGGCTTTGTCCGGGCAAGTTCTGGTTATCTTCAAACTCTACAGCCTCTCAGGCTGAAGAGGCCTTCTCAACCTCTACAAGCTCTCGGTGCTGTTCTGAGGCTTCTCTACCTTCTTTGGGAAGAATTTTTTCATGGCTATGAAATATTCACCAGGTGTTCTTGAAAAGTCTTCAAGAATAAGAGCCACAGAACGGTTTGGCTGGGAGGGATCTTAAAGGACATCTTATTCCTGAGCAGGCACACCCTCCACTAGATCAAGCTGCTCCAAGCCCTGTTCAACTTCGGGCACTTCCAGGGACGGAGCAGCCTCCCCACCCTCCCAGGGAGTCCCTCCCTCACCCCGGGGTGCCCGTCCGTGCCCCCAGCCCAGCCCACCGTCGGTCCTGCGCGGGTGCCGGGGGGTGTAGGTGAACTGCAGGTCGATGTGGCGGTTCTGGCGCGCCTCGGCGCGGCTCTTGCTGTGGCAGGCGCTCTTGTGGGCCTTGTAGTCGATCTCGGTGCGGAAGGCGTGCGTGAACTGCTCCGAGCTGCAGCGGCCCTCCTCGCACAGGAAGTGCTTCTCACGGAAGTGCTCCCGCAGGTATTCGTAATCACTGGGAGCAGAAAACACAGAGCTGACCCTTCCCACGGTACCACACAGCCACTCTCACAAGGGCAAGTGAGGACAAGCCCTGCTGGTTGGTTTGTCCTTATCCCCAGGGGTGTTTTCCAGCTGACACAGTTTCTGTACGGCCAATGCATGATCCAGGTGTTGAACTGAACCCACAGATGCTCAGCACATCCAGCTGTGCACACGACACAAAAGTTACTTCTATTCCCTTTGCGCACGAACTTTGGAGCATTAGAATCAAGGAATCACAGGATTAAGGTTGGAAAAGACCTTTAACACCACCAACCAGCACCACCACCATGCTCACCACTGAGTCATGTCCCCAAGCACCACATCCACATGGTTTTAAACACTTTGAGGGATGGTGACTCCACCGTTTCTCTGAGTAACCTCTTCTAATGCCTGACAACCCTTTCCATGAAGGAATTTTTCCCAATACCCAACCTAAAACTCCCCTGGTGCAACTTAAGAACGTTTCCTGTCCACCATTAAAAGTAACACACCAGACAGCTGCTGTCAGGCTGCAAAATGTAACTTTTAATAAAGAAAATTTTAAAGCATGAACTAGACTCAAAGTGAATATTTTGGTGATTTGTTTGAGGAATTGCAGCCAACCTGCTGCCATTCCTCCATTCTGCCTTCAAACACTACTATCCCCTACCTTCAAAGCAGACCCAAGCAATTTTAGTTCAAAATTTAAGCTAGAGAAAGGACTCAGAACAATAATCTGCTTGCCTGTAGTACTCCTGAGCCCCCTCAGAGTCACAGAAGTGACAGAAGTAGTGATCCCTCCGCAGGTGCTTCAGTAACTCGTCGTTGTCCAGGTACCGCTCGTCGCAGAACTTGCAGAGGGGGTGGCCCCGGTGGGAGGTGTCATCGGGATCCCCGTGGATCCGGTGCCGGGCCAGGTCCTTCCGGGAATACCATTTCCTTTCGTAGGTGAAGATCTGGAGAGACAGATGTTGTATTCATAGATGGGTATTTATAGATTTGTATTGTTTCTTATGGACACAGAACTAAACAGAACAAGCCAGCTTGTGTCCAACTTCTTCATTTGTAGGGGCGGAAGACTTGCTTCAAAAAGATGCACTTTGACCGTCAACACCCAAAATTAAACTAAAATTTTTGGTGGACAGGAAATAAAACTCAAGTGATGGATTCAAATTCAATCTAACTTGCATTTCTCTGAACACTGGGAATGGATTTAATTCACTTTTTTCCCTTTGGAATCTTTTTATACTGTAACAAGTTTTAATTATAATCTCTGGGGTGGAAAAACCCTAACTATGTATTTATCAACAAAGAGTATTTTGCATTCTCGAATTTAAAAACCCCAAGTGAGCTGTTTTACTTCCCTCACA
This sequence comes from Ifrita kowaldi, assembly GCA_013398055.1. Taxonomy (NCBI): domain Eukaryota; kingdom Metazoa; phylum Chordata; class Aves; order Passeriformes; family Cinclosomatidae; genus Ifrita; species Ifrita kowaldi. Next base: position 23,716 of record VZRS01000532.1, on the reverse strand, counting down.
CAGTAACCACCCCAAACAGCTGCACACAGAGGATCCACTTCAGTGAACAAATTGTGTATCATAAGCCAACCCTCTGTCCCCATTACCACATCAGCTATTTTGGTAGGAAGGGTTCTGGAGATGCCTAAAGGATCAATCCAGCCTTGAGAACAGAATACCCTTTATTTCTGGCCTAAACAAAGACTGGGATATTACTCTGGGAAAAGGGTTGTTTGGCTTTGCCATGGACTGAAACTTCCACAAGTTTAAGAGCTTCTTCTCAGTGGGTACAAGTAACATGGAACTTCTGTCTTTGAAATAAAAATCTCTACAATATTCTGAAATTAAAAGGCAAGTTTTAATATTGTTTGTGAGAGAAAATGACAAACAAATTCCCTCAGTGCTGGCTATGTACACTGAGCATGAAGCACCTCACCAGAGCTCAAAGGACACCACAAACCAAAGAAGGTCCTGCCCTCCCTCCCCACTTCCCTTCAATCAGCTCCAGGGATTCCAAGACCACAGGAAAGACTCAACTCAGTTCCCAAACTTGTTAGGGTTCATTCAGGTCAACCTGCTCACTCCTGGATCCCATCCCTTTTGGCAGTGAACTCCAGTTCACCTGGCACAAACCAACTGTGGCACCACCACTGTGGGGTTTAATTTAAAATCTGGAGAACCTCCAGGCCCTCTTCATTAATCAGTTTATGGAAGGAGAAAGGCTTAAAATAAAGCAACTGGCCCCACTGCAGGAAGAGGAAACCTAAATAAATCCTTGCCGTCCTGCCTTCCCATCTTTCCCAGGAACTCCTGGAAGTCATGGAGGAAAACCCCCCTCCTTCCCACACATCCAAGCAGACCCAGCTCACCTTTAAGTGTTTAACACAGAGTTTGCAGCAGAAGAGCTCATGCTGCTTCCTCATGTGCTGTTCCAGATCTGCAAAGGTGTTGAAAGGCTTCGCATCCGGGCACAAGGAGCATTCATGCTGCAGCAGCTTCCTAAGGGATGAGAGAGGGTCCCAAAAATGATCCAATTCCCTCTCAGCACCCCGATACCTTTAGCAAAACACAAATGTTCCATCCCTAGGAAAAGGCTCCAGCTTTATGGCTTCCCTGCAATCTGCAGTGTGGGTTGTGACCTGCTTATTCCAGGAATTCTGCTGTATGGCAGGAATGGGATGGAACCAAATTACACCAAGGTTCCAACTGCTGGGGAAGAGCTGAGCAGCCACAGAGCAGGAACTACACTGTCACTACAAAACTGAAACAAAACCATTCCACTACTGGAGATTCAGCTGATTCCTGCAACATTCACATCCAATTCCATTACACCTTCCACTGTCAGAAACTGAGGAATAGAGTGGGGGGAGATAAAGAATGGTATGAGGAAAGGAGGGCAAAAAACCCACCCCAAAACCCCATCCCACAATGGTTCCCAAGAAGAGCTGAGCACTGGTCTCACTGTGAGACTCCCACTCCCTCATTTCCATAAATATCAAGCCATGCAAAACTGTAAATGTACCAAAGTCACACTCTCAGCCCAAATCAGGGTGAATATAATGCCCAATTCTCCAAGGAAAAGGTTCCACTGCCTGCATGGCTTCATCTTTTCCACTCCTCTTTCCATTATCTCAAACCCTCCCAATTAAGATTGTTATGAGAAATATTTGTAGAACATGATGCTGATGCCACGTTTTTATTCTGCACTGGGTTTTTTACTTCACCTTTTTCCTCTCCCATTCAGAATGAAGATCTTTGTGTGAAGACAATGCTACTCTTCATGCAATACTTGGCACAACTGGGTTTGGTTAGTCCTTATTCAGCACAGCAGTAATTACAATTATAACAGTAATTAAGTCTTTATCAATTTCCACAGCAGCCACGCAAGGAACAGAAAGGTTTTCAGCAGGTTTGCTGCTGCTAAAGATGCCAAAAATGCCTTTTATTGGGAGAGCAAAGCTTGTGTGTTGTGTTGGTGAATCCAACACTGCGGCCTTGAGGAGCTGCTGAGTGTTCAGTGCCACTACCCTGCTCCAGCCTGTCACCTTGCCAAAAACACCTGCATGGCAAGTGACTCACGTCCCCAGCTCCTCAAATCCCAGGAAACCACACCACCCTGCTCTCCCACAGCAGCACTTCCTGCCACGTCCCGTGCCTCTCCACGTGCTCTGGGAGACATTCCAGGAAGGAGCCAGCGCTCACCTGTACAGTGCATAAACCTCTGCATCCATGAAATAAATGTCGTATTTCTTCTCATGCTGCAGCTGGTGCAGGGCTATGGAGGAGAAGGACGGGAGCTTCCGCCCGAACACCACCTGTGGGACACAGCACCGGGATCAGCGGGAGCTGTGCGATTCCAGGCAAGTTCCTCGGCACAAACTCTGGGAGCTCCCCACGCCCACAGAGCTTTGTGCCAGCCCCAGCTGTCACCACTCCCAGGCACGGTCCCCTGCTGTCAGCAAAGCCACAGGACATCTTATCAACCCGCCAGAGAAACGTGGATTGGCCCAGCCAGGCCTTTGGAGTTTGAACGAGATTAGGAAACGTTTCTGGTCTGTTTTGCTCCCACAGCTGTTCCTAGAGTAAATATCCTCAACCAACACAACCTCTTCCACAGCCAATGCCTGGCAGGAGCCCTGCCCTCGGCTCCTCCCCATCTCCTGGAGGATCACACGGGAACCTGGAGTCCCTAAGTGACAAGTGACTCAATGCCTAAGAGTCTGGCAGGGAAACCACCGTTTCTTCTTTCCTTAACTCCCAGGAAAGCGAGGAGCAAAACACACAACACTTCCTAAATTATTTGTACCACATATTCCTCTCAGGGAATTTCCTTGTTCCCAGCTGCTCCCGCTGGGCTCTGAGCACTGCAGCTGCTTAAGGTGTTACAGGAGCCACCTACCACTGCCTGCTCCAGCACACATTCTCAGCCTGGGAATTACTGGGGTAGCAGCAACATTTAGGGAACAGTTGGAGTTACCAGCCCCAGCCCAGAAAGGCTGAGACATAAATACAGCAAAGAATTTCAGTTCTTACAGCAAAAGCTACATTATAAATCCAGAAACAGNGCCCCGCCCCGCCCGCACCACTGAGCGCGGGCTAGAGCGCCGCCCCACCATAGAGACGCGGGCTCACATAGCGCTCATTGGCCATAGAATTCGGCCCAGAGCGCCGCCGCGCTGTCGGAATTAATTCCCCCCCACGGCGACAGCACCACCCCACTGACGTCACCGCGCGGTCCTCCCGAGGCCGGCCATAGAAATGCAGCGCGGTGACCATAGAGATGCGCTGGGCGGAACGTCCCTGGCTGGGCCGCTCTGGCTCCCTCTCGATNTCCAGGATTTTATGATTCCATGATCCCTCCTAAGAGGGAATGCCTCCTGAAGAAGGGAGAAAAGGCTCCATTCTGTGTTGCCAGAGCGAGCCCTGCTGACTTCAAACCATAAACATTCACTCCAAACTCCATTTTCTTCACATTTTGTTTCCCACTCGCCCGGGTGGCGGCGGCACCCCCGGGAGCGGGGCAGAGGGG
>VZRS01000532.1:8774-18904 GCA_013398055.1 Ifrita kowaldi | reverse complement strand
CTCGGCCCCGCGCCGCCCCGCCCCGCCCGCACCACTGAGCGCGGGCTAGAGCGCCGCCCCACCATAGAGACGCGGGCTCACATAGCGCTCATTGGCCATAGAATTCGGCCCAGAGCGCCGCCGCGCTGTCGGAATTAATTCCCCCCCACGGCGACAGCACCACCCCACTGACGTCACCGCGCGGTCCTCCCGAGGCCGGCCATAGAAATGCAGCGCGGTGACCATAGAGATGCGCTGGGCGGAACGTCCCTGGCTGGGCCGCTCTGGCTCCCTCTCGATGGTGTTTCTGAGGAGGAGGAGGAGGAGGACCCCGGGGCTATTCGGGGGTCCCGGACACATTTGGGGTCTCGAGGTCCTTCCTCAACACCCCTGGTTGTGGGGACATGGGGATCTCAGACTCTGCACCTCAGTCTGTGGGGACATGGGGGACCTCAGGGCCATTCCTGCTACCCCTGCATGTGGGGACATGGGGGACCTCAGCCCATTCCCGTCCCCCCTCTGCTGATTTATGTGGGATTTTCCCAGGACAAACACCTACCCTGCGGTGCAAACAGACCCCCCGTGGATTCATCAGATCGACAGCTCTGCCTCTTGATTTAATTTTGTAACCCAGGTACGTGTTTTCCCAGGTAAACTGGGTGTAATTGGGGAAATAAAAGTGTTAAGAACGTACTCGAAACGCTGCGGGCACTGTGATTTTGTATCCATTAGAGCAGGAACACAGACGAGCTCTGGCAGCGCGTTAGGAGCTCAGTCTAAGATAAATAAATCTTTATTTGCGGCAGGTGGTGAGTCACACGCTCGGCATCCCCGTCCCAGGTGAGCCGGAGCCACTCCCGGGTGGAAAAGGGCACGGGAAGGAAGGTGTGTCCCCATCCCGCCCTCACAGCTCAGCCCCGGCTTTAAATTCTCTCTGCTTCTGAGGCGCAGAGATGGGAATTGCGGCTCCTTGGACAGGAGAGGGTGCTCTAGGAGCATGGAAAAGTGCTTTAACAGCAGCCATGTTCCTCTGGAACTGGAAAAAAAAAAAAAAAAGGATGAAAGCTTGTTTGGCGACAGCACAGAGGAACACACGGGAAGTTTTTCAAAGTTTGCGATCTTCCCACCTTTTTTTTTTCCTCACAGATTCCCCCTAAGTGACCAGCGTGGGATCGCTGAATTATAAGATCTTGGAATGGTTTGGGTTGGAAGGGACCTCAAAGTCCATCCAGTGCCACCCCCTGCCATGGCACGGACACCTTCCACTGTCCCAGGGTGCTCCAAGCCCCGTCAACCTGGCCTTGGACACTTCCAGGGATCCAAGGGCAGCCACAGGTTCTCTGGGAATTCCATCCAAACACCTCACCACCCTCACAGGGAAGAATTCCTTCCCCATATCCCATCTAACCCTGCCCTCTGGCAGTGGGAAGCCATTCTCCCTTGTCCTGTCACTCTGGTTCCTGATGAAATTCCTAGTGAATTACTAGAATCTTCCTGGAAGATTGGATTAGCATCTCTGTTGTTCCAATCTTCTTTCTTTTCCCCGAATTCCTTGTCATTTGAGTCAAAAGTTGCTCTTTGTTTTCTTTGAGCCATAAACAATCCTTTCAGGACGAAGCAGCTCATCGAATAGATCATTAAAACATCCCATGATGTTCACCAGCCTCAGTTAACGACATCTGTGCCATGAAATAAATTAAGTAATAGGTTCGTTAAGTGTTTGGGAGTAGATAATGAAGGATTTTAACGATTTGGATCATTGGATACAACAGGTAATATTTACTTTCTCCTAAAGAGCCCCATTTATCCCTCTTGAGCGTGGAGTGGGATAACACACGTCTTGCTAATCAACCGTGAAGTGTGTTTGGGTGGGGCTGCGTGGAATAATTAGGAATGACTGAGGGTGCCGGCTGTAATTACTCCAGGAAATGTTCTCCGAATTAATGACACTGTTGAAAATGTTTTTGTGCCCAAACTGCATCACCCAATTTTGGAGAGCAATTAGCATGAAATGAGCTGGAGGCTGCTGGCAGTGATGTGCTGCCCTGAGTGTCACTTGGCTGGGGAATGACACCGTGGCTCAGGATCATAAACACACCTGAGGAATTGGGATGGAAAGGGACATTACTCATTGCCAGGACAATGGGACACAGACACTCAGCATGAGTTGGGACATTTCAGAGTTCAGCTCTGGTTGGTGACATCACTTCCCATCAGTCCAGGAGCACCAAAGACCTCGTCCAAAGCCCTGATCCTGCAGATCCACAGCAGTGTGTTTTCCCCCCCCAGGAGCATGTGATGTTCCTGGTCCTGCTGTTTTTCAGGCAGGCAGCAACACTGGCAGCTCCTCAACTGGGGCATTTTCTGCTTTTTGGGTGATATTTGTTATAATCAGTGTCTGAGGGGGAAACCTCTGAAGGTTTTGTGTCCCTTCATGGTGCAGGTGAACTTCCCCAGCACTGACAGCTTGTGCCAGGTCAGATCCCATCCTCAGTTTTCAGATCCATGGAATTCATTTGGAACAAAACCCGCGTAAGGATATCACAGAATGGCCTGGGCTGGAAGGAACCTTTAAGGTCATCTGTGATCCTTCCAGCACAGGCTGGAGACCAGATCCATCCCTGACATCTACATCCAGCATGGGATGACCCAACCCAGCTCAGATCCTAACTTCTGGCACATTGCCATTGGCAAAATTGGATGTCCTTAACTGCTGCCTCTTGTTCTTCCTCCACAGCACACAGAGAGCGGATTGGAACAGCCCTTCCATTCCACAGCCTCAGGCTGCACCAGGGAAGGTTCAGGGTGGATATTGGGAAAATTCCTTCATGGAAAGGGCTGCCCAGCCCAGGGCAGTGTTGCAGTCCCCATCCCTGGATGTGGCACCTGGGGACATGAGTTAGTGGTGGCCTTGGCAGTGCTGGGGGAATGGTTGGATTCAATGGTCTTTGAGCTCTGTTCCAACCTCAAGGATTCTGTGATTCCATGATTCCATATCCTGCTAAGGCAGCTCTGCTGGTTCCATGACTTTTCCAGCAGTGGGACACGTCTTTCCACAGCTGTAAAATGCCAAAAAACCCCCGCTATCTGTTCCATTTTGACATCATCACACAAGATACTCCCACTCTCCTGGCGTTCCCATCATCATCAAGCAGCACAAAGAATTGCGAAAAAGCCAACATTGAAACATTCAAACTTCACCAAAGCCTGTTTCCAGCTCCTCACCCTTCTGGAGAACCATCCTGCTGGTGCCTGTGAGTCATGTGTTGAGATTAATTTATTTTGTGGTGCAGAGAGGTTTTTATAACCCTGTTTCAAGGGATTGAATCATTCTTTGCTGATGATTTAAAGATGCTGGTTTATTTCTCTGGTGATTGCAAATGAAAGCCAGATCTTAGCACTGAGTGTGACCCCAAAACGTAAAGAAATAAAATGATATAGAATTAACTGGGTTCTAAATATCTTAGTTGGTGCTTAGTTCTATGTGTTTGCAGGTAGGGAATGTTTCCTTCCCGGGAGAAAGGGCTAATATTGACACTTGGAATAGTTGATTTCCATGTTTACTTGCTAAATATCCCATAATAACTGCAGAAAAAGGCCCTTCTCTGGTCATTTAATCAGCAATAAATACACTTTGGAATAATTGATCAGTCTGGAGATGAGCACAACAAACCCATTCCACTCACAAGAGCCACAGATCTGATATTTATAGTTCAGCACTGAGATCCTGTCCAAGTGTAGAACTAAAGGTTATGCTTTGGATTAATTTCCCATTCCCAGCTTGGTGCCGATGTGGCTCATTTGCAGCCAAGGCTCTCAGTGCATAACAGGGAAATTTGTCTTCATTTGATAAAGTTTCTACTAAAAGTGATGTTTTTCTCAGTGTTTTGTTTTAAGGAAAGTAAGTCTCAGACAGCCCCTGAGCAGTGGCTTCTCGCAGGTACCTCATTGCATGGAATCCTGGAATGGTTTGGGGTGGAAGGGATCTTAAAGCCCATCCAGTTTCAACCCCAACACTTTCCACCGTCCCAACTTGCTCCAAACCCTGTCCAACCTGGCCTTGGACGCTCCCAAGGATGGGACAGCCACAGCTTCTCTGGGCACCCTGTGCCAGGGCTTCCCCACCCTCACAGCCAGGAATTCCTTCCCCATATCCCATCTAACCCTGCCCCCTGGCAGTAGGAAGCCATTCCCCATGTCCTGGCTCCCCAGGTCCTTGTCCAAAGTTGCACCCAGGGGAGGTTCAAGTTGGATATTAGGGAAAATTTTATCATGGAAAAGGTTGTCAAGCTCTGGCACAGGCTGTCCAGGACAGGGGTGGAGTCACCATCCCTGGAAGTGTTCAGAAAATGTGTGGATGTGGTACTTGGGGACATGGGTTAGTGCTGAACATGGTGGAGGTGGGTTGATGGTTGGACATGGGGATCTTAGAGGACTTTTCCAACTTTAGCCTGTGCAGATTTGCTTGAAGACAGATTTTATTCTCATCTACACCCCTTCGAGCCCTCCAACTGTCTCATACGTGTGTGCTGGACAGCCTCATCTAATTAGATTTCAGGAAAACAGGAGAGCTCTTGGGAGTTGTGTGGGCTTTGGTTAAGAGATCTCAGGGCTGTCAAACGAAAGATTCATCTCCCAACTCTTTCTCCTCACAGCAAACACTGCAGAGCAGAGCCAAATTTACCCTGCACTTCACACATCTGGGTATTAACTCGCTGGTGGGGTTGGGAATTACTTGCAGGAGAAAGACTGACTCATGGACTGGAGGGGGCTGAGGATCTGCTCACATTACAGATACCAGCCCATGGCATCTTTTCTCCCTGCTCTTTTCCCTGCTTTTCAGAGTTTTTGTCTCTGCTGCTTTCCTGAGGCAGCGCTGTCATCCCACATCACGGGGAATTTTTCATCATGGTTCCTTGGTGGTGTTATGTCACATACAAACCACTCTGTGATGCTGCTGCTGCAGCCCTTGAGGTGTTTAGAGACTTTTAATCTTCCGCCAACCACAAGAGAGGCAAAATACAGGGCGGGGTGGACGATGGTGTATCACAGTTCATCCTCTCACCCAAGAGACCCCACCAGAGTTGAGTTCTCCAGCTGATGAGTCACACCAGGAATGAAGGGTCACTCCTGCACCCTGTAGGATGATGGACAACTTCATTAAGCTGGAGAGGTGAGGACCCCTTGGAGGGTTTGGTGGGTCTGGACCTCCGCTTGATTTTGGTCTCCCATTCGTGATTCAGTGATTCCCTCTCCGTACCTCGGTTTGAAGCAGAAATAATTCCACTGACTCACCTGGGGCTTAACTATTTTCTGTAAAGGGCTTTGAAATCCTAAAGGATCAATGCCTTGAGAGTGTGGGTGATTGTGGTGTGAGCTCAGCCCAGAATCCAAGTGAAGAAACAAATTCCCTTGGCTTGGAGCAGCACTCCATTGAACTCTGCACAAGTATCACACGTCTGTGGGGTTTTTTCCTTACCTTCATGCTAATGGATCCATTGTTTCGTGTAAAGGTTTCTCCTGCTCTTGTTCTATCCTGTGTGACATTTACAGTACTCTTTGTTCCATTAGCAAAGTAATTTGAGATAGTTTATTATCCTTTAGAGACTTCATTGCCTTCTGTTTAACTTCCATGTGACTGGACCCTGAAAAAAAAATCTCTTAAAATAGTGCATGAGGCTAAAAATAGTGAGGAATGAGTTGTTTCTTAGGAGTCAAATAATTAATTTAGTGCACTTTAGCAAGATCTGCAACATTAGGAAACACCCCTTGTTGTTTCCTCTTTCTCTTCAGAGCCACCAAAGCCTGCAGCAGCTTTCTCAGGGAGTCAAGGTGTGTTTTACCTCACAGCTTGAAACCGTAATTTGTTTGTAGGAACTACAGCTCCTTTATTTCAGAGGAACAGAGAAATAGCATTTAATCACATTCTGAATCACTGGGGAAAGGAATTGCTCCATGATCTGAGTTTGTCACACAAGGACACACTCGAGATGCAAGAAAATGGCAAAGGTTGTTATTCCTGGGGCTTTCTGGGGTGCTGCGATCACAGCACCCAAGGGACCAAAGCTGTTTGGGTCCCCCTCGCTGAGTGCCTCATCCCAGCTCCACACAAACACTCTTCTGATTCCCCAGGAGCTCAGCAGTGGGATGGGTGTTGCAAAACATCAGGATTTTCTGAGCCACATGTGTGGGAATATCTTTTTCTTGCCATCAAGACTTTGCTCACTCCCAGCTTGAAGTAATGCAGGAGGCAGCAGGGATATGAATCTGGGAAAGGAGGTGAAGGGAAAGCGCTGGAATTTGGTGTCCGGGCAGAGATGGAGCAGTGGGAAATCAGAGCAACGACCTGGGCAGCCAGGCAGGGTGTTCATCATGTCACCTTTTTGGATGGCATCTGCAGTCCCAGCTCACTCAGCTGCTAAGCTTCCAACCTTGTCTGAAAGTCACCTGCTCACAGCAGCAACGGCTTTGTTTTGGCTTGGGATGTGCCTGGCACTGCCCAGTATGGGATGGGCAGCAAAACTCATCCCTGCTCCAACCTGCAACTTCAGTTTTGTGCCTCCAGCTGATTTCACAGCAGTGAAGCCTCTTTTGGCTGATATGTGTCCGTCCCTCCGAGGCCAACCTGCACAGAAAGGCAGAGCCGGGCAGTGCCCAGGTGTAGGACCTCAGAGCAGGAGGCTGCAAGTAACTTGGCCCAGACTTCCATTCCCTTGTGTGGTCTTTGGCAGTTGCTGAACACTCTGTGCCTCAGTTTCCCAGCCTGAAGAACAGGATGATCCCAATTAGCAGAGTTGGATGAGTTTGCAGAGTGCAGGAGGGCAGGCTCTGTTCCTCTTCATCCCAAGTGATGTCACCTCCATCCTCTCATACTCCCACAGGGACATGCTGGAGAGCCCAAATGGTCAAAAAATGTCATGTATAGAACAGGCATTAATGCCTAAGAGTGCAGAGGCCCCATCCTAGTGCTGGCCTCTCCGATTGCTTTGTTTTCCTGCTCGGCTGAGTCTCTAACCTTCCAATAAACACCAGAGTCATTATCATAAAAATGTAGAAAATGCTGTCATTAAACCCCACCGGTTTCGCTTTCAAGTGCCTCTTTCTGGGACATCAAATTCATTTAGCTCATTCTCCAAAGCCACAAATCCTGAGTGGCTGCAGTAATGTATGTGGTGGGAGGTGAGAGCACAGCAGGAATTAAATCGGGTGGAGAGGGCTCTTCGGAGAGCGCAGCTGGGTTTATTGCAGGGGTGAAGATGTGACGCCTCCAGCTGCTCATCCCTCTCTCCCCTCAGCCGTGGGGTCCCTCGGGATGTTTTCCAGAAACCCCAGTTCATGCTATGGAGCTGTGGTGGTGATAGTGGGTCCAGTGCAGAAATTGGAGGTACCATCAGTAGAACCTGAGCTTCCAGCAGGATGGGAGCTGCAGCAGAGCCTTCCTCTTACAAAAAGGGTGATTTGGTTCCAAAACAAAAGAAGAAAATCTTAAATCCTTTCAGCAGGCAGAGCCATGTGGTAAATCCCTGTGGTTTGGTTCCCCAGAGAAGCTGTGGCTGCCTCATCCCTGCAAGTGTTCAAGGCCAGGTTGGATGAGGCTTGGAGCAACCTGGGATAGTGGAAGGTGTCCCTGCCCATGGCAGGTGGTGGGACTTGATGACCTTTAAGGTCGCTTCCAACTCAAACCATTCCAGGATTCTGTGATTCAATGATGATTCCATTCCCCTTCCCCTCAACAAATGTGGAATGACATCATTAAAGGCTCATCCGAGCACTGCGATGGCTGAGCAAAGTCTCAGCTCAGTGTCTGTGCAGTTGGTAAATGTGATGCTGGAGCCAAAATCTGAGGGTTTAAATAAAAACATAAAAATAAGGTTTCCAAAAGGGGTTGGGATCAGCTGGACCTTGCCTGGGGTCGATAAACACCTGCAGCTTAAAGAAATGACCCGAGAGGCTGAAATCTCAAACTCCTGGGAGACTGTACAAGGCTTCCATAGGAACCAGGATTTGTTCAAAAGTTTTTTATCTCCCAAAAATAAGCAGGATTTTGCTCCTCTGGGGGAGTTCCTGGCACAAGCCCCCCTTGGAGCAGCACGGTGCCATGTGCCCGCTGACGTGCTACGGTATTTGCAGAGCATCAGCTTCTGCGAGGGGAAGAAGAATCCTAAAATTATCTTTACTTACTTAGAATATAAATAGAAGACAAATTGCTTATCAGCTGTTTCGTTGGAAAGATATTTAAAAATACTTGGGAGAGGAAACGTGCACTCTGCTGGAGATCCGGAGCCGCGCTGTATCCGAAGGGTCTCAGCACCTTGTGGACAGAACTGCTGGTTGTCAGCAGGGATCATTCCTGGGAGGAAAGAGTTCAGTTCATGGAGAATTTATCAGAGTGATGAGTTATCCAAGTCACACCAAAAACACACATGAAAGACACTTCAGGCAGATCCCTGAGAATGAGAAAATCTTCCGTTCCTGGCTGGGAGGGTTGAGCCCACATTGGAGTGTGGCTGCAGTGAAACAAGAGCTGCTAAACCTGCCTTTGCTTGGGCACAGGGCAGGCGCAGAGCAAGCCAGGAGGAGCAGGTGCTTCCAAATCGATCCATGTCTGGTGGGGAGGAGGGAGTGTAATGGCTTTTGCTGGAGGGAGTAGAGCTGGCAGTGCGTGTCCCGTGTCGGGTGACCTGGAGGATGCGCTGGGATGCTCCGTGAGCTGTACCTGTGCCATTCATTAATGGCTCTATTAAACATGAAAGTGCTGAGGCCTTTTTAATGTCCAGAGCACTCAAGGAGTGACAAAAATAGCCCATCCAGCAGGGGGTGGCTCGGAGTGAGACGGGAGCTGGCCGCATCCTTACTGTAAATCTGGGCGCTTCCAAGAACTCGAGCCATGGATGAGTTGGACTCTGCTCTGGTTCATTACAGGAACGAGTTGTGCTCTGCACAGACGTAACTTCCAGCATCCCCTCACAAAAGGCGGGATCCCCATCTTGCCAACTGGGATTTGCACTCACTCCCGGCCTTCTCAGAATAGGAAGAGGCTCCACAGCAACATTGCTGCTTTGGATTTCTCTTCCCACCATGCCCAGCTCCGCAGGCTCTGATCCAGCCAAAAGGCTGGTTCGTACAGGAGGAGGATGTTGCTTGGCCAAGATCCCACAATCTGAGGGGTCCCCAGCATGGCTCTGTCCCCAATGTGAGCCTGGAAACACATCCCCCAGAGTGGAGGGTCACAGAACACCAACAACTGCAGGCTGGGCTGATGGAGAAAGTTTCCACTGAGAACTTGTGCTTGTTGGGTGGGAGAAGATGGGCCTCGATGGTAAAGGACTGGGGGATCCCAATGATGGGAAGCAGCCTGGCTGGATTCCCTTGGAGCATGTTAAAATAGTATCAACAAGGAGAAATACCAACCTCTGCCTAAAGAAGGTGTGGTTGCCCTATCCCTGAAAGTGTCCAGGGCCAGGTTGGACTGGGCTTGGAGCAGCCTGGGATAGTGGAAGGTGAAGGTGTCCCTGCCCATGGCAGGGGGTGGCACTGGATGGGCTTTAAGGTCCTTTCCAAACCAAACCATTCCAGGACTCTAAGATGCTGAGATTAAAATGAATCTCTGTGTGGCCTGAAAAAAACCCCAGAAGTTATTTACTCCCAGTTCAGCGTATAAATCCAAGAACTTCCCTAATAAACAGGAGGAACTGGAATTGCTCTCTGATGAGCATAAACTTGACCTGCTTGGTTTCATTAAGGAGTCTGGGGCGGGGGAAATCACCTGACTGGACGGGCAAAATTGATGGTGGTATCATATTTAAGAACTGTGTGGCAGAAGAGGAGGGGAAGCAGCCTGACAAATCCACTGCAAATAGTCTTGAGCACTTCACCGCAGGGAACACGGAGGATGCTCAAGAATGCTTGGGACGCTCCAGGCTGCCCGGGAATGCCCAGAGGATGCTCCAGGCCATGGGGACGATGCTGAAGGCTTCAAGGAGGATGCCCACGGACGCTCGGGTTGCTCTGTGTTTCGGGGGATGCTCAAGGATGCTCAGAGGATGCCTGGGGCCATGGGGAGGATGCTAAAGGCAACAAGGGGAATGCTCACGGATGCGCGGGATGCCGCGGGTTGCAGGGAAACGCTCAGGGATGCTCAGAGGATGGTG
>VZRS01000525.1:0-45403 GCA_013398055.1 Ifrita kowaldi | reverse complement strand
CGGTGGTGGAGGTGCAGAGCTCCTGGGCCCCGGGCGCCGACAGCCGCTTCGTGTTCCGCAAGAACTTCGCCAAGTACGAGCTCTTCAAGAGCAACGCGGTAGGTGGGCACCCCCTGAAACCCCCCTGTGACCTCCCCGCGGGGATCCTGAGCACCCCAAGGGTCTCTGCTGACCCCCTGTCCCCCAGCAGTCGCTGTTCCCCGAGGTGATGGTGTCCAGCTGCCTGGAGGCCAATAAGAGCATGGCACACTCCGAGCTCATCCAGGTATGGGGCACCGTGCCCGGCTGTGCCCTGGGGACCCCGCCGTGCCCTGGGGACCCCGCCGTGCCCCTCAGCCCTCGTGTCCCCTCAGAATTTCCTCAACTCCGGAAGCTGCCCCGAGGTCCAGGGCTTCCTGCAGCTGCGGGAGGCCGGGCGCAAGGTCTGGAAGCGTTTCCACTTCTCCCTGCGCCGCTCGGGGCTCTACTACTCCACCAAGGGCACCTCCAAGGTGAGGGTGGGGGGTGCTGGGGTGAGGGGTGGCACGGCCGGGGGGTGCAGCGGGGCCAGCCCTGACACCCCCCCACCTCCCCAGGACCCCCGGCACCTGCAGTACTTCGCTGACCTCACCGAGTCCAACATCTACTACGTGACGCAGGGCAAGAAGCTCTATGGGACTCCCACCGAATTCGGCTTCTGCATCAAGGTGGGGATGTCCCTGCCTGTGGCAGGGTCATTCCCTGCACCTCCCCCTGCCCAAGGGCTCTCTGTCCCCTCAGAGCCACCCGGGGCTGCCCCGTGACAGCTCCGGCCTCTCCCGCAGCCCCACAAGGTGCGGAGCGGCGTGAAGGGTCTGAAGCTGCTGTGCAGCGAGGACGAGCAGAGCCGCAGCTGCTGGATGGCCGCGTTCCGGCTCTTCAAGGTGAGCCCCGAGCAGGTGCTACCGGCCCCGTGCTGGGGGACACTGGGATGACGGCAGAGGGATGCTGGGGGGACACAGGAGGGAAATTGGAGGGGTGCTGGGGGGATTCTGGTGGAATACTGGGGTGATGCTGGGGGGATGATGGGGGATGCTCGGGGGATACTGAAGAGGTGCTGGGAAGACACTGGAGAGATGCAAGGCGGGGAATGGGGAGGGGTTCTAGAGGGATGCTGGAGGCATGACCCCATCCCAGTGAAAATGTTTCAGGGTGGGTGTCCCTGAGCCCATCCCTGCACTGGGTGGCTGCGGAGGTCCCTGGGTGTCCCTGGGTGCTCCCCCACCCCGCAGCAGGACCCCCCAGCTGACAGGGCTGTTCTCCCAGTACGGGATGCAGCTCTACCGCAACTACCAGCAAGCGCAGGCACGGCTGAGCCAACCCCCCTGGATCGGCCCCACGCCCCTGGTGAGTGTCCCCTGCCCCCCGCAGCCCCTGGCCCGTGGGGACCCTCCGGTGACCCCCCCGTCCCCCACAGCGAAGCGTCTCGGACAATGCCCTGGTGGCCATGGACTTCTCGGGGTGCACGGGCCGGGTGATTGAGAACCCCAGCGAGGTGCTGACTGCAGCCCTGGAGGAGGCACAGGCCTGGAGGGTGAGTTGGGGTGCTGGGGAGTGAGGGGGAGTCCCCCTGAGCCCACCCTAACGCCCCCTCCTCGCTTTGTGTGCCCAGAAGAAGACGACGCACCGGTACAGCCTGCCCGCAGCCTGCCACAGCTCCCCTCTCAGTGCCGGTGAGATGGGGGGGTCAGTGCCCAGCGGGGTCGCTGCCCTGGGCAGGGGGTCCCCCCAAGCCTGACACCCCTCTCCCCACAGCCATCCACCGCACCCAGCCCTGGTTCCACGGGCGCATCTCCCGGGAGGACACCCAGCAGCTCATCGGCCGTCAGGGCTTGGTGGACGGGTATGAGACCCTGGGGTGGGGGGTCGGGGTCCCTGGGGCTCCTTGGGGGGGACACGGGGCTGCAGGGAGGTACAGGAACCCGGGGGTTATGGGGTCAGCTCATGGGGGAATGCAGACGTGTAGGGGGATGGGGCTGAGGGATCCCAGGGCGGGTTGTGACTGCCAGGATTTTGCAGGGTTTGGGAGCCTGGGGTTTGGGGGACACCCAGGCTCCTGGGGGGAACACAGAGGCTCCCAGGGATGCCAGGGGATACTGGACCCCCAGGGCTTCATCAGGGGTTTGTGGGACCCAGTGGGTGACACTGGGGGGGGGCAGAGGGGACCTGGGGCCAGTGGTGACCCCCCTGGGGCTGGCAGGGTTTTCCGGGTGCGGGAGAGCCAGAGGAACCCCAAGGGCTTCGTGCTGTCCCTGTGCCCCCTGCAGCGCATCAAACACTACCTCATCCTGCCGGTGAGTGCCAGCCCGGGGCTGGGGGGGCTGGGGGGGCCGGGGAGAGGGGTCCTGACCTGCAGCCCCCCGGCAGAGCGAGGAGGAGGGTCGGCTCTATTTCACCATGGACGACGGGCAGACGCGCTTCGCCGATCTCATCCAGCTCGTGGAGTTCCACCAGATCAACCGTGGCATCCTGCCCTGCAAGCTGCGGCACTACTGCACCTGCGTGGCCCTCTGAGCCGCGGCACAGCACCACTGCGAGGGTTTGGTGCAGCCTGGCACCACCGGCATGGCAGGGTTTGGCTCAGTCTGGCACTGCCAGCATGGCTCGGCACAGTCTGGCACTGCTGGCGTGCTTTGGCTCAGTCTCACTGCCGACATAGCACGGCTTGGTACAGCCTGGCACCGCCAGCATGGAATGGCTCAGCACAGCCTGGCACCACTGGGATTGTTTGGCACAGCCCTGCTGTGCGGCACAGCTTGGCACAGCCCAGCACCACCAGCGCAGTTTGGCACAGCTGGGCACCACCGACATGGCACAGCTCAGCACAGCCCAGCACTGCTGGCATGGTTTGGCACAGCCTGGCGCCGGTGGGATGGTTTGGCACAGCCTGGCACTGCCAGTATGGCGCAGCTCGGCACAGCCCACTGCCAGGACTCCCACACTCAAGCACTTTTTCCCCTCCATCCTGCAGCACCAGCCCCGACTGTCCCCGAGTGTCCCTGCAGGGGCCTGACACTCCTTGCCCCCACACCAAGGGGGTTTTGGGGTCCCCAGGAGCGGGGTCCCGGGGTGTGGGGGTGAGGGGGGCACCCATCACCGTGTCCCCCACGTCCCTATGAGGCCAGTTGAACTGGGACGTGTTTTATACCAGTGATAATAAAGGTTATTTTTGCAGAGCTCCTGCCTTGTTCCTTCCCATCCCCAGAGCTCCCCACTGCCGCTAGCACACGGCTGGCAGTGTCCCCGTATCCCGCAGTGTCCCCATGTCTGGCAGTGTCCCCGTATCCCGCAGTGGCCCCACAGTGCCCCAGGTCCCACACAAAGGCCCCTCTGTGCTCCCCGGGCACCACGTGCGGCGCAGCCACGCGGCCGCAGCAAATCCCCGGGGGGGGGGATTATCCGGGGGGGATTAAGGGCCCGGATTTGGGGGGGCTGGGGCTGGAGCAGCTGCTATAAAGGCGGGGGGCTGGGGAGAAGAGGGGAGGCCGTGCCATGGCTCCCAAGACGGTGCTGATCACCGGCTGCTCCTCCGGCATCGGGCTGGCGCTGGCCGTGCGCCTGGCGCAGGACAAGCAGCGCCGCTTCCGAGGTGAGCGGGGTGGGGGGACCCCCCAGCCCCCGGGGGGAGCCCGCGCGGGGCTGAGCCGCCTGTGTCCCCAGTCATCGCCACCATGAGGAACGTGGGGAGGAGCGGGGCGCTGGCGGCGGCGGCGGGGCCGGCGCTGGGCCGGACGCTGGAGATCAAACAGCTGGACGTGTGTGACGAGGGCTCCATCCGCACCTGCCTCGACAGCATCCCCGGGCGCCACGTCGACATCCTGGGTGAGCCCCGGGATTCCCTTCCCACCGTGACCCCTGCGCTGGGACCCTCCATGATGGGGACCCCTGTACTGGGGGTTGTGCAGCCAAGTTTGTCCCGTGCTGGGAATCATTTGTGCACCCAGAACTGGGACTCTCTGTGCCAGGGACACCTCATGACCCCGACCCCGTGTACCGGGGCTGTCCATGCCAGGGACCTCCTGCACCAGGAACCCTCCAAACTCAGGACATCCCATTTTGGGAACCCTCTGAGCACTGGGGACCCCCTGTGCCAGGGGCTCCTCACACACAAGGGACCCCGTGACCCCACACACCAGTGACCCTCTATGCCAGGGACACCCTGCACCAGGGAGCCTCCACACCCAGGATATCCCATGCTGAGGATTCTCCGAGTACCAGGGACCCCCCATGCCCAGGGTGCGGGACCCCTTGCCCAGGGCACACCCCACTGATGCCCTGTGCCCACAGTCAGCAATGCCGGGGTGGGCATGGCGGGACCCCTGGAGTGCCAGAGCCTGGCAGCCATGCAGAGCCTTATGGACACCAACTTCTTCGGCCTCGTCCGCCTGGTCAAAGAGGTGCTGCCCGACATGAAGCGGCGCCGCGGGGGCCACATCGTCGTCATCAGCAGCATCATGGGCCTGCAGGGTAGGGCCAAAGGGGGTGCCCCGGGGGGCCCAGCCCCCACCCAGACCTGACCAGGACTCCCCAACCATCCAGGCATCGTCTTCAACGACATCTACTCGGCCTCCAAGTTCGCCGTGGAGGGTTTCTGCGAGAGCCTGGTGGTGCAGGCGCTGCGCTTCAACGTGGCGTGAGTGTGGGGGTGAGCAGCCGTGCAGCCCCTGGGGCCCAGGGTTCTGGGGGTGCCCACTGCCCACTGCCCCATCCCTGGGCAGGATCAGCCTGGTAGAGCCGGGGCCGGTGATGACGGAGTTCGAGACGAAGTTGTACGAGGAAGCTGAACGCGCCGACTACTCACGGACCGACCCCGAGACGGCCGAAATCTTCACCAAGCTCTACCTGAGGAGCTCCAAGGATGTGTTCAGCAGCCTGGGCCAGACCCCCGAGGACATCGCAGAGGTGACAGGCGGGCAGGGGGCCCCAGTGGGCTGGGGGTGCCCTGCTGGGCTGGGCTGGGCAGAGGTGTCAGTTAGCCCTAACAGGGAACAGCGATGCCCAGCCAGCAGTGGGGCAGTTCACACACAGACAGTCCCATCCTGATGGGGCTGAACCTGGCTGAGAATGGGAATAGCAATGGTGATGGAATGGGAATGTGGATGGGATGAGAATTGGATGAGAAGGAACTGAGGATGGAGGTGGGATGGAAATGGAACGGGAAGGGTTGGAGATAGGGGTAGGATGCAATGGGGATGGGGATGGGGTGGGATAGGATAAAGATACGGATAGAATGGGAAGGACTTGGGGATGGAATAGGAATGGTGATGGGGTGAGGTGGGATGGATTAGAGACGGGGATAGGATGGGAAGGGCTTGGGGATGGGGAGAGGAAGTGAATAAGAAGGAGTTGGGATGGGAATGGGGATAGGATGGCAATGGGAAGGGAGGGGTTGGGAATGTGAATGAGGATGGAGGTACAGATGGGGATGGGATGCAGACAGGGTTGAAAGGGGATAGGGGTGGGATGTGAATGGTGGAGGGCTGGGGCTGGGGCGGGGCTGTGGGGACAGGAAGGGGACAGTCCCATGCCCACNGTCCCATGCCCACGTGCAGCACACCCTGCGGGTGATCGAGGCGGCGCGGCCGCCGTTCCGGCACCAGACCAACGTGGCGTACACGCCGATGGCCGCGCTCAAACACGCCGACCCCAGCGGCGCCCTCATCACCGACGCCTTCTACAAGCTGGTGTTCAAGTACGACACGGTGCTGCGGTTCAGCCTCCGCGCCATCCGCCTGCTCCGGTGGAAGGCACAGAAGGTCAAGGCGGGTGTGCGACTCCTGGGCTTCAAATAAGCCCTTGTGGCCCCTGGGCACTGCCCAGCCCATCCCGGGCGGCGGGGCTCGGGGGCCGGGACCCGTGCAGGGTTTCACTTCCCGTTCCCGGCCCGAAATAGCTCCCGCCGCCGCCGCATTAAATTAAAATGGGGAGGGTATTTATAACCAGCGCGGGGTGAGCAACGCAGAGCGGCTTCCTCCGGGAGTGCAGCAGCCGTGACGGGGCTGGGACGAGCTGGCAGGTGCCCCCTGCCTGCCTCCTGCTCCCCGGGGGCACCTGTACCTCCGACCCGCGGGCATGTGACACCCAGGGGACCTCACCCCGTCATCCCCTGGTGCTGCATCCTCCTTCCTGCAGGCACTGCTGTGGGGTTGGGAATGTCCCGTGGTGGGGGTTCTGTGTCACCCCCAAATGTCACCGAGCCCTCGGGCACTGGGGCAGCACAGGGGGTGCAGGAGGTGTTGGGAGGGGGAGAGCAGAGTGTGAGGGGTGTGTGGTGTGTTCAGAGGGGCAGAGTGGGGGCGTCAGGGGTGTAAAGGGGGTGCAGGGACCGGTGCAGAGTTGGGGTGTGGTGCATGGCAAAGCAGGGGTGCATGGGTGCAGGGTGGGTGCGGGGTGGGTGCGGGGGAGCCCAGCAGCTCACGCTGCCCCAGGGGCTCCCCTCCAGCTCCCGGTGGGTGACAGAGGGCTGGGTTCACCCTGAGCGCTGGCGTGTGGGCGCTTGGCGTGACAGCACCGGGAGGTGAGCGCAGGGGGAAACCGCAGGAGGCCCGGCATGAATCAGCCCCGCTGCTCAGAAACCTTCCCGGCTCCCCCTGCAGTCCCCGGCGCACCCCCCGGAGCCCTGCCGGGACCCCCAGCCCCACGTGAGAGGGCTGGATGCGGCTGCAGCTCCGTGTGCCTCGCACGTGGCCTCTCCTGGCCCCGCCGGCTCCAGGGACCGTGGGGACAGGATGGAGGTGGGGAAGGAAATATATTTGCATTATCCCCCCTTCTCGCACGAGTTAATGGCAAAGCGGCGGTGGGACCGCGGCCCCGGGGTGGTGGCAGCACCTGTGGGACGTGCAGGGGTGACATCAAAGCGGTGACAGAATCGCTGCCTCCCCCCGCTGCGGTTTCTGCAGATTTGACTAACTTTCTCCGCTTGGGGGGCAGGATAGGGGGAGGTGGGGGTGACTCTGCCAGGCCCCGGGGAGCAACAAGGGGGAGCCCCTGGCACAAAGCTACAGCTGTGGGGAACGGGGCTGAGGGAGGACAGGACCCCACTCATACACCCGCAGCCCCACGGTGTCCCCCAGTGCCCAGGGGAGCAGCAATGCGGCTGGTGCTGGGGGAACTGGGCAGAGCAGGATGAGCCTCAGCTCTCACTGCAGGTAGAGGCAGCGGGGTCTGGGTGGAGCAGTGACAGCCCCAGCCCCGCTCACAGCCGTGCTCACGGCGGTCCCGGCACAGAGAGGGGGGAACAGGGAGCTGCTGTGGGTGAGGGGATCCCCAAGCGGTGGGGGGCACCTGGGTTATGTGTGAGGCTGAGGAACATCACCTCCCACCCGGAGCATCCTCCGTGGCCATGGAGCACCACTTGGAGCCCAGGACTATCACTCCCATCCCAGCATCGCCGCAGCCCCGCGGGTGCCGGGGTGGAGGCGCTGCCGCAGGGGCCGGAGCCATGCGGGTTGGAAGTAGATTCTTCTAAAAACAATCGTCTGCTGGGACTTTCCTGTCGCCGGCGTGTGACAATTGCCAGCCGCTCCCCGTGTCCTCGATCCCCGGAGGATTTCGCTGCCAGGTGCCGACTCGCTGCCATGCAAATGCGGCGCCAGATATAACCCAGCTGGAGGGGCTGCAGGGGCCGGTTCGGCGGCTCCCCGGGGGCTTCACTTCCCTCCCGGCGCAGTGAGGGGGGCATCAGGCGTGACACAAACCTGCTGCCCCCGTCGTGGTGCCCCGGTGACAGTCACGGCCCTGTCCCGGCTTGTGCTGCACCCCCGTGTCCCGGTGAGGGTCTCGGGGCTGCAGAGCTCCCCCAGAGCTGGGGGCACTTCAATGCCCCTTCCCGCTGTCCCTCAGCACAGAGGTGGCTCTGCTCACCCCCTGTCCCCCGGATTTGGGAAGCCGACCCACGCGGAGGGTGGGAAAACGCCGCCGGGTCCTCGCCGGGCCGGCGCGGGGAGCGTGACTCAGTGCACGGCTGGGGAATTGGGACACGGAGGAGGTGGTGGCAGTGACTCAGTCCTCCCTGTCCCCTCCCGGCACCGCCGGGTTTTGGGTGCTGGACCGCTCCCCGCGGGAGCAAGAGCCGGCCGGGATGTTCCAAGGATGCAGCGCAGCACCCGGAAGAGTTTTATGGGATTTTTCGTGCGTTAGAAAGCGTGTTTCAACACGACGACAGGAGAAACGAGTTCCTCTGTGCTCTATCACGATTACAGCTATCAGCAGATAAGGATCTCTCTGTCACAACACCAACTGAAGGTTTCTGTGAGCCTTTAAAGGGGGTTGGCTCCAGGCAGGAGAAGGCTGAGGGGTTTCGGATCAAACCAATTCTTATTAAGGGAAAATTCAGGATGGGAAGATGCCGTGGGACTCGCTGTCCCCAGCCCCGAGCCCCCTCTGTCTCAGCCAGCCCTCGGAGTCACCCGGCAGCAGCAGGGGAAAAGACCCCTCAGTGCTCGTGCTGCACCCGGGCTGGGAAGGAAGTGAAGGGAAAAGAAAAAAAGGATCCTCTGACTTTCTTCTCGGTTTTTTTCGTTTCTGTTTCTCAAGCGTGTCCAGCTCTTGCGGCAGAAGGTGTCGGGGGGGAATGAAACAAGCGCCAACAACGTCAGCCTGGTAAAGCAGGTGCTAAAAGGGCCGGGGGGGGTTGGTGTGAGCCTCCACCCTCTGCCGCCGGGATGTTTCCATGCGGCTGATGCGCTCCGGCACGGCGGGCACAGCCCCGGCACCCCCTGGGAACCACGAGCCCACCCCACAGCCCAAGCGTGGGGCTGAGCTGCCTCCATCCCACAGCTCTCGGGTTAAATCGTTCCTCTATTAACCAAAACTGTGTCCAACACCATTTTCCAGCAGTCAGAGGTGCAGGGGATGTTATTTTACACCTCTGGCTGTGTCATTTACTCCACTTAGTAACTGGTTCTGCTGAGCACAGCCCCCACCAGGGCTCGGCACCCCCTGGGGACACACCACGGCTCACAGGCTCCATCACACCTGTGGGACTTACAGCTCTCAGAGCTGGTGGGCACCGGCAGCTCCAGCCCCGGTGCTCATTCCAGCTCTGCAGGTCACTTCCCAGCTCTGTTTTAATGGCTGACAGAGTAGACATGAGTTAATTGACATTTTTGAAACTTCAGTAAGCCTTTAGACACCAGAGGCTCGTTTCTTGGTGCCGAAAGCTCCTTCCCTGAGGCTCCCCTGCCCACTCTTGGGGTGTAATTCATCAGAAAATGAAGAACCAAGCAAGACGGACACATCAAGGCACTGGAGAATGCTCCAAACCTGTTCCAGTCCAAAATAACCAAGCCAGGAGCAGAATAAATCAGGGTCCCAACAAGTACCAGCATTTTTCCCCACTGTTTTTCCAGACGAGGCAGTTTCCAGAGCTCCTCCAAGCTCAGAGACCTTCCCTGGACCAACACAGCCCCTCAACATCCAGACACGGCCCAGTGGGATTCCCACCTCCCAAGCCAGCAGCTCCAGGGCAGCACTGTGGGACAGGGGTGAACAGGGGTGTGTGAAGGGACAATTCAAGTGTATTCTGAAATGAATCCATTACCCAATCCACTTATGGAAAATAAGATTTTTGGATGGCTCCAGGAGGCATCTCTCTGCGGTTTCCTTTAGGAGCCTGCCTTTGCCTGCCCTCAAGTCAGCACATCATCATTATTTAAATACTTTATTCATTTATTGACAATTCTTTGGTGTTGAAAACTAAGCCATTGAAAAGCAAGCTCGTCACAAAATTCGAAGTTGATAAAGACAACCACAATGTCCTAAAAATATCGGACTTAAAAATGTCAGGGCAGCAGTGGAACCTTCTCTTTGTTCTCTGGGAATTCTCTCGCTCCCTTCCCCTCCCTTTCCCTCCCTTTTCTGAACCCAAGAGCTTGGCCCTTGGGGCTGATCCTTGGTGGAACTGCAGCCTCCCTCACAGGAGGAGCATCGGTCCTGCAGCGACAGGGGTGTTCGTTAGGGGAGAGCCAACACACACCTTTCTCATGATGGGGCACTGGGAAACATCCTAAACCTGCTTTATAGCTCCACATGTAACAGCAAAAGAGTTCTCCTCAACCCCAGGGACAGCAGGATCCTGGATTAGCACTTCCACAGCACTCTGGATACTCAAGCACACTGCAGGCTGATTTATCCCACTCCAGACCCACTCTTAGTGGGAAAAATGAATATAAATTTCTTATTTTGTACCTTAAAATTCAGGGAGGAAATAATTGAGCCAAAAGAATTCAGAGGGAGGGATGAATTTCAGTATTTCTTGACCCTCAGCTCTCCAGCCTTCCCTCAGGGAAGCGATTGGATCACCGGGGATAACACAAAAGCAACACAGCTCTCAAACCACACAAGGGATGTAGAAAGCCCATCAGAACACTCCTAACTAAAGGATACAAAAATACTTTGCAAAGATTAAACCTTCACTCAGCAAAGCCGTTACCAAACCCCTCTCCAACACAGGGACACCTCCACAGCTGCAGGGCCGTGGGGAGATTCAAAGAACTGTTGTAAAAACCAGCTTCAAAGGGATGGCACCTGCTCGGGGTGTGGAGCAGCACCTCCCCAGGGCCATCCCAGTGCGGGTGTGGCTCTCACACACCTGCCTGGGGTCTCACCTGTCCACAGCCAGCCAGGGCCACCCTGTGGGTACACAGCACGGCCACGTGTCCTGCTGTGGGAGCAAGGCAGAGGCACAACACACTGCACAGCTTTGTCCTCATTCTCGGCACCCATCAGAAAGGAGGAGTTTCCAGCAATGAAAATTGGGATTTCTCCCAGCCCGCACAGATGAACCAACCAGTGACCTCACTGGGTATCCCAAAAATATGTATTGTTAAAAAATCCCAACCCCAAATAGGTCTCATTTCTTATTTTCCTCTTACTAAGTGACTTTTTAAAAAGTCAGCAGTGGGGTAAGAAAAATGAAAGTGTGGTGGGGCCACACACTCCTTAGGGCTTAGGGGAAAATCTTTAAAGAGGAATTAATAATCCCTCCCTTCTCCTGCCCTAGTTTTCCTTGTTTTGGTGACGAGCCATTGGGAGGCCATTGGGATTATAACTAGGAAAAGCTCCTCCAACACGCCTCTGACCATACACCTGAATGAGCAGGGGAATTGGCATGAAAACCTTTTGTGCTGACTTAAAGCAAACTCTATAAAAACAAACACAAGTTAAAAATTGAAAACATCATAAATGGCTCTGAAGTTTCACAAAAATAAAGTTCATATGAAAACCAGTCTCTGCTCCTGGTGTTTCCCACAGTCCCACTCACCACAGCAGCCAGGCAGAGATGCTACAGAACACTGAATTACTGGAAAAGACAAATTTAAAAAGGTGTCACCTCTCTGTGACACGCTTAAAACTGGCCTAGAAAAATACTCAAGAAATTTCATTATACTAATTAAAAACCCAACCAACCAAGCCTCCCCTCCGATTGAAAACACAGCCTTTGACCTTGGAGAACCGGTCCCTTCACTTGAGCACGACTCTGTGCTCTCCCCGAGCTATGTGTGAGGAGAACTCGTACCGGTCGTGGCTCCGGTAGCCACAGACGTTGCACTCGAAGGGGTCACGGAAGCCATGGCAGCCCATGTGGATGGTGAACATCACGTAATCCAGGAAGAGCACGCGGCAGTGGTCGCACCGGTACACCCCGATGGCCTCCCCTTCCTTGTTGATGACCTTGAAGGCGTCGCGTGGGCATATGGTGGGTGGCTTGATGATGTCGTACGGCCTTGGGAAATCCTTCAAGGCCTGCAGGCCGTTGCGAGTCGGAGCTGGGATCACCTGGCTCTGGTGGAAGGTGGGATTGGGCCTCTCCTCGTGGTTGCTGTCAGTGTCTGTGGAGTCGTGGCCGCTGTTGTTTGGGGAAAGACCCCTGTCAGATGACAGGCTCTTGTCCCTGAGGTGGCCGTGGCTCTTCTCGGCCTCCGGCGCGGTGCCGTTGGGGACGTCGGCGCGGGGCAGCGGCAGCGGGTACAGGCTGCTGATGACCGGCACCATCTCGGCCGTGGGGGCCGCCGGGGTCTGCACGAGCGGGCGCAGGGCCTCGGCCCCGAGGTAGGTGATGGCGTTGTTGATGGCCTGGTCCATCATGCGCCCGTGCATCATCTCGCTCTCCTTTTCGTACAGGAAACTGGTGTTATAATTGACATCAAAGCTGGGTCGTTTCTCACCTGCAAGAGACAAGAGGTGATAATTACATGGGTGGGTAAAGAACTATTTAAACCCCTTGAGGAC
This sequence comes from Ifrita kowaldi, assembly GCA_013398055.1. NCBI lineage: Eukaryota > Metazoa > Chordata > Aves > Passeriformes > Cinclosomatidae > Ifrita > Ifrita kowaldi. The sequence continues at coordinate 33,154 of VZRS01000525.1, read as the reverse complement.
TTTTCTAAAGGGTCTCTGGGAAGTGAAAGGGCATGATGTGTTCTCTGCTGAAAGAGGCTGTTCTTAGACACAAGCAGCTTTTGGGTGGGGTTTTTTTGGTTTTTATATTTTCTTAGACCTTAGGCTTAGAAGCAAACCAGTCTAATAGAGGAGGTGGTGAGGGCGCTTTCTGAGAGACTCATCTTTGACAACTCCTTGGACACAGAAGTCAGTTTTCCCCACTGTCCTTCGACAGCTACAGCTTCCTCTGTGCCACGCCTGGCTTCTTGGACCTCTACACAGGTATTCAGGTAATTTAATACTGGTAGATATAAATATAGATATAAACCCCCCGCATTTAGGGTCACTTGATATGAGGTTAGGGAAAGAAAAATATTTTCCTCTGGGTGTGCTGGGGCTTGGAAAGCTCTGGACTGGACAGAAGTGGAGGAGAGTGCACCTGTAATTCTGCTCACACCTCTCTGGGCAGCACAGTGCAACTCCTGTTCTCTGTGCCAGCCGCAAGGAGGAAATAAACTGCACCCCAAAAGCACTAAAGGTGTTTTGGGGGTGAATGTCTAGAAATAAGTAACTGAATTCTGTGGTTACTAAAACCATAAACTTGTTCATCGCTTAAAAAAATACAAAAAAAAGACCAGATGAAAGGTTTCACGTGCAAGTGACTCGCAAACATTAGATCCACGAATCTCTTAGTTACGGTAACTCGACTGGTACAGATGTTTATCAGTCACCTGTCAACACCGTGACTCAATGTATATGAAACTCGTGGGGTTTCACTGCAGAGGCAGAAAACCAGGAGCTCACGTTTCTCTTCTAAAACACTCCAAAAGGTTAACGAACCACAAGAGTGTAACTGCTTCCAGCCCTCAGCACCACTCGCCATCCAGCTTCACATGGAAGGAAACAAAATGCCACAGTACTTTTGGGTGACTCATGAAACCAGCTCCAGGCAAATGAAAGATGTGAATAAACTGGAAATTTAGAAATAAAAAAAGGCAACAAAAGCAAAAAGGACAGGACTGCCTAAAAATTTTGGTGTTAGGATTCACTGTCGTAAAATAAGACACAAAAAACATGATGTATGATCACAGGATTGTGGAATATCCCAAGCTGGAAGGGACCCACCAAGACCATCGAGTCCAGCTCCTGAAGATCACTGAGAATCTCACAGTGCTCTGTGATTCCACTATCCTGGTGGATTTTAAGGTTCCCCCCAGGAAAAGGCTCTGAAGAGGGGCCTGGTGCAGAGGTGAAGAGTCAAGTGCAGGGTCTGGTGGTCCCTGCCCTTGTGTGGGACTTGTACTGGTGCACACGAGGCAGCTACTGGGGGTGGAAATGTGAAAAAGAAAGTGGGTGAGACTCCTGGTGCTTGTCTGAATTTCTGCAGAGCCCTCCAATTATAATAAAGGGGTTTTTCTTCCGATCAATAGACTTCATTCAGAGAAACGAGCCAAACAAAGATGCCTTGTTAGTGTATATCCCTGGCCCAGCTTCCTGACTAAATGAGACATCAGCACTCATTCCCAAGATTTCCCAAGGAATCCCCATGCTGGCTTGTCAGATCCGAGCTCTGACAAGGGCAGGTCAGAAAGGCACAGGAGTCAGACCAAGGTCGGACAGCCTGCTCCTGAAGATATCCTTCCCAGGGATACAAGAGACCAAGGGGGGAATGTTTTCACATTTAATTTAACAAGAACAATCACAGAAGCTCTAGAAAAACAGCAAGTTTCAGAAACCGGTGATTTTGTGCCTTTAGGTGAACTGTGATGAGTTCTCCAGCTTTTCCACACAATCACCTGTGTGTGCAGTGCCAGTTCATGCCATCCAGCAGCAGCATAAATCCCACAGGATCTGGGCCACGCAGGAACTCATTGGCTGCCAAAGGAAACCCCAAACCCACTAGTTCTTCATGTTAGACCTATGCTGAGGGGGTGCATCCTGCTGCAGACGTGTTTCATAAAATACATAAAGGTCAAACTGGTGGTGATTGCACAATGAGAGAGCTGAAAAAATGTTAAAACAGAGGAAGCTAAAGAATTACAAACCCATTTGCATTAGTATTGCTTTTTGAATCACAGCACGACGTGTAAGGGCCGAGCCCCACAGGCCCAGTTTCAATCCTGAGCACCAAAGGCATTCAGATGGAGTGTGCTGGTGTGGCTGTGCTACGAGGTCACCTTTAGAAAGCCACATTAACGTAAAATAAATAAATAAATGTGACCAGTTTTCACAGATGAAAGCCCAGTGCTACCCACCAAAGCCACTAAGAGCTCCATTACCTTCAAAAACTGAGTTGGTTTCCCGTGTGGATGGATCCAGCTGCACACCTTTAGCTGGGATGCATCCAGCTGCACAGCTTTACCTGAATGGATCTGGCTGCACACCCCTACCTGGCTCTGGACCTGGTGCACCCCGTGCCAGGGGTTTGGCTGCAGCAGCTGTGGGAGCCCTGCCTGCTTTCCCAGCCCACATCTCTCCCTCCCCACGTGGGCCCCACTTGGAAGGTGAACTTTATATTAAGCCATAAAAAAAAAAAAAAAAGCACTTGTTACCTTATATAACCCTACAAACAGCACAAATAAGGGTTCACCAGCACCAATATTATATAACTGCTGACTAAGGGTTTTCCTTAGGACACTGGGTTGCATTTTATTTCCTTTAAAGGCAGGTTGATGAAATAAGACTGGCCAAGACAATCAGGTGTTCGCTGAAACCCAGAACTTGCCCAACTAGTATTTAAGATCCCAAACATGCAAAACTCTGATCGTGTACAATTAAGTGCAAAGAAAATACTATGGAGACATCTGCTTGCTTAAATTACCACAAGAAAGGATTTGATATTTTTTAACCATAGACAAATTTAAGAGGATGACTAAGAGAAATCCAATACTTTTCTGTCTTTAGGCCTTATTCCACACATGAATCCTGCAGGAATCTTCAGCTCCTGCTGACAAAACATTAACCTTCCTGTTCTTTGCCTGTTCTAGATCCTAGCAGAGAACATTTCAAATGCATAGGTACAGAAATGGCATGTGGAAACTCATAAAATATATTTATAAATCACCTATATAAGGACACAAGGCACAACAGCAGTTTCCACCCAGTTTAAGCAGCCAAGAGAATAAATTCTTTTTATTTTAATCAACCCCCTACATCAAATCACTAAAACCCCATCAGAAAAATCAGTGTTACTTTATTCTTTTGTATTAGGTGCTAAGCTTGAGCAGGATATTTAAAAGAAGCAGAGGCATTGTACTGTTTGTTACCGACCCGCACGTATTTAACTGTTGCAGATGAAAAGGGGTTTTGTTCTTACCAATAAATTTCTGAGGCATTGAGCTTTTTCTCTTTGCCACGTTGCTCGCTAGCCTGTCCAGCACAAGGGCTCTTTCAGTCCCCATCTCTGCCTTGATGTGCCTTGCCTCCACGCTGGCTAGGTTGGAAAATGTGAAAAGGAAGGAAAAAAAGAGAAAAAAAACACAACACGTAGGTGAAAAGGGGAAAAAAAAAGATTAAAAAAAGGAAGAGCTGACTGGTTTAATCTCCAATTGGCCACATAACTGGAGGAAACAGTTTGGAGATATAATGCAAAGTTGGTTTTGCTTTTTCTGTCGTTCCTGCTCTCTGGGTACCCGTTGTGGTCAGTGGCAGCACAGCCCTGAGCTCACTCATGGGGGAGCACAAACCAGAACTGTCGCCAGCGAGAGGAAGTAAATGAACTGGCTGGAAGGTTGGTTAAGTTGCAGATGGAGAGAGAACCTCTGCTGGCCTTTCTTTTTTATTCTGAGTAAGGCTGGGTGACACCTGCACACTCACAGTGCTTCGAGCTGCAGGAGGAGATACTCAGTCCTCTTGCTGCACTTTTCAGATATCAGTCATAGATGTCTTAACGAATCACTAAGAAACTTGTATGATATGTATCAGTGTTCCAGTAAAATAAAAGCAATAAAACCTTTCAAAATTCAAAATTTCTAACTGTTTTTCTTCCCAGGTGTTACTGTCACTTAAAATTTTTTCCTAAATTCTACAGCTAAAACTAACTATGCATGTTTCCTCTGTGTTTTAAAGCTTGTTACAACCTCCCAGATTTCTAATTTTTTGAAAAGTACCTGTGTCCTGTAATGACTCCCTTGGGACTGGGCCACTTAAGGCTCTTCCCGTTTTCCAGAGCTCTCCTCAGCTGTGCCAAGCAGTGCCCAGCACTGCAGAGAAGCTGTGCTTGCTCTCAGCTCCTGGAGGCTGCAGAGGCCTTGAGCTGGAGAGCTGCCACCTCATATCACTACTACCACACTAATACTGATCGTAACTGCTGTGGCTTCCCCCCAAACCCTGCTCACACCTCAACAACACCCATCTGGAGTGACACTTTGTATCAAAAATTATAAAAAAGAGTAAACTCATTGCTAAGAGCACCCGTGGCAGGGATCACTGTGCTGAGAAGTAGACACACCTTGATGGACTGCCCAAGCCTGTAGGAGTTGGGATCTCCAAGCTGAGGACAAAGGGGCTGATTTACTTTCCCAAGGTAGTATAAAACATTGGATCTCACTGTGAGAGAGTCCTGGTTGCTGTGTTACTGTACATACACCAACATATCTAAATATAGAATCATGGAAACATGGAATGATTTGAGTTGAAAGGGACCTTGATCATGCATTCCCACCCGCTGCTGTGGGCAGGGACACCTTCCACTAGCCCAAGTTGCTCCAAGCCTCGTCCAAACTGGCCTTGGACACTTCCAGGGATGGGGCAGCCACAGCTTCTCTGGGCAACCTGTGCCAGGGCCTCCCCATCCTTACAGGGAAGAATCTCTTCTTAACATCCCATCCCAACCCTGCCCTCTGGCAGTCTAAACCACTGTCCCTTGTCCTGTCACTCTCTGCCTGTATAAAAAATCCTTCTGCCTCCTTTTTATAAAACCCTTAAGGCGTTGGAAGGCCAAAATGAGGTCTCCTTGAATATATGAAGCATAACCTAAGTAAGAGACAAGCAGCGCCAGGAGAAAGTGATAGGAACACCTTCAGTCTTGCTACATGCAGATTTATTGAGTATCAGACTCAAATTTCTGTTTGCCCAGTAGAGCAAGTGCTGAAAGTGCAGCTTCATCCTTCCCAGCTCTGTGCAGCCTTTCCCTGAGCGTTTCAGTCCGTCCTCTGTACCTGTTTGTCAGGGCTGCTCCTGATAACACGAGTTTCAGTCAGCACAAACCATGACTCACCAAACCTCAGCCAGAACTATTTGTTCATGTTTGTTCAGCAGTTTGAAAACGTAAAGTGTTTCAGAGGTACTTGGTGCCACAAACACCAGCTCTGAATATGAGTCAGTGAGGATGGGATAACAGGGCCTGGCTCCACTCGGTCACAGTCCTGGGACCTTGGGATGTACGTGACAACCAGCCCTGTGCTGAGCATGAAGTGCCTTGAAGGTAATAACACACTGCTCTTTTAGTCTCAGTTTTATTCCAAATTAATCCAGTATGTTTGGAGGCTCCCATAAATATATTCTTCCCTACTCCCAGCATGAAATACCCAGACATGATGTAAGAGCTGCACGAAGTGAGAGAAAACACCAGGTTAAGGTGACACTCTGAGGGGAAGGGAGGGAAGCAGAGTGTAATCACCTGCTTGGGCTTGGGCCAGAAGCTCTAGTTTGGTCTTGAAAATTATAGGATTTTTAATTTCAGGACTTCTGTTTAATTCTCATGCTCCAAAGCCTGGAATATGCATCCTGAGTTCTTCATATTAACTTTAGATGACTGTAGTCCAAGGTTTGAACTACTCCCAAACCCAAAACCTCATAATCTTGACTGGATCATTGCACAAGTCATTAACAACAGTAATCTAAATTTTTAAAACCCTGACAACCCTGAACAAAATAATACAAACAGTGCTGTGTAGTCAAAAATGTACTTTTTTCTTTGTTTAAAAAAAAAAAAAGAAAGAAAACACAATTCACCCATTTCATAAAAGCAGCTCCCTGGTCCCTACCAGTTCTTTGTTTTTCTGATTTTGTTGTTCTAGTTCCTCTTTTTCTCAGTCTTTACCTCCAGAAGTTGCACCCTGAGGACCCATGGGTTGCTCTAGCAAAGCTTAAATCCACAGTTTCAGTCTTTTTCCCTATCCTGACAGGACTCAGCACAGAGCTGCTGTCGGCCCTCCCCGCCCCAGGAGCTCACTGGAAGCTGCATGTAGCATATCAGGGATGACTTGTCAACATTATTTATGTGCCACCAAGGGAGCTTTAATTGTTAAATTAATGCCAGGAGGGCAGACGAGGGCTTCCTGCAGGGATAACAGAGTCTTTCCTCAGAGGAGATCTGCAGAGACAGTAACTATTGACCTACATAACGTGTTCTGGGACTTCTGTAGAATCAACCTCCCAGCTTCATGATTCTCTGCCCTTTTATTTTAATGCTGAGGGTCTTTGCTTTCACATTAAGATTTTTGACTCCTTGCTACTGGCTGTTTTTTCCTAAAGAAAAAATAGTATTTATGGACCACAAAAGGTCTTTGATGACATTTTCACAGCCCGGCCTTAGGGAAACAGTGTCTGCTCCCAGTAAGATGAAGGTGGTAATACAGGTTCTCACCCACAACACTGCTCTCTGTACCCAGAAACTAACTGAAAATTATCTCGTCCAACTTTTTCTTCTGGATCACTTATTAAACAATCCAAGAATAATATTTAGCATTTAGGAAAGCTTTTTTTAATCACTCCAAATTCTCTAAAGGCTTCTCAAACACTGAGAAGTAATCACACCCTGTGTCCCTCTTCAATTATCCTCCCTCTGGATGATTTCACTGTACATCGTGATTTGAAGAACTAATTATCTCACTATAACATGTATCTAAAAATAAAATTCAGGCTGGACTAACTGAAATGGTCAAGTGCTTTGCTCAAAATTACACTGAGAAAAAAAACAAATACAGAAAATCCAGACTTCCAAAGCACTGAATGTACAGCAGCCTGGGATCTCGGGATATCCTGCAAGCTCAGGGCTCTGGTGGCTCAACTGCAGGGCCAGAAAGCAAAAAACCTCTGAGGATGCTGAAAGAAACTCCGCAGCCCAAATAAATCACCTTGTCCCTTTTGGTCAGATCTAATCAGTGACTCTGGGATTACATGGGAAGTTGAGCTCCTAAGCATGGAATTTTATATGGTATAAAGACAGGGTTGATCTCATTGCTTTTAAAGCCCGGTGCCCCTCTCTTGCTCAGCCAGCACCAGGGCTGAGGACGGTCTTCAGTGACCCCCCTGAGAGGTCTCTGAGCTGCTCTCAGCACTGCTGCCCATCTCAGTGTATACCTCAGATGTAATCCTGCCTGTATAAAACACTTCCAGAGGACCATTTTCCTGCCAGTGTGAACTATCCATTATGAAGGACTCTTTATGTTGTCTTGTGAGCGCTGGGTGAGGAGCTACCACTCCCAACAGTGCTGTCCCCTGGCCATCATGTATTCACTGAGTGGTTTGGGTTGGAAAGGACCTTAAGGATCATCTTGTACCAGCCCCCTGCCATGGACAGTGACACCTCCCACTAGCCCAGGTTGTTCCAAGCCCTGTCCAACCCAGCCTTGAACACTTCCAGGGATGGAGCAGCCATCTCTAGGTCACCATGTCACCCTGTAGCTGGAGAGACAGCGGATGCTCTCCCAGCCCCAAGCACACACCAGCACTCACCCTGCACTGAGCTGTTCCCATAGTGTGGTTTCTGCCACACCAACCAATGTGAGTAGAATTTTTAGAATGTGCAGATATCGTTAGCAAACCCCTCAAGTACAAAGCTGAGCTGAAATTAGAGGCATTGCTTCCTGTAGCATCTCTGTGTGGTCACTCAAGAAGGGAGAGTGGAACAGAACGAGGTGATTGTGCAATGAGAACAATGTGAGAGAGATGGTTATCAGGAACAATGCTCCAACTATATTGTCACATGAAACTTTTCTTTTAGAAATATTTCCATGTTTGGAACATGCAAACCTGGCACTAAAAAGCAACTAGAATGGTTACTACAGTCCTGATGCTTTTAAATATGTTAATCAGTTAGGGATGATGGCATGTAGAGCACTTTCATGTCTAAAGACGGCTCCATGTGAGAATCACAGAATTGTGGAATGGTCTGAGTTGGAAGGGATCTTAAAGGTCATCCAGTTCCACTTTCCTGCCATGGGCAGGGACACCTTCCACCAGACCAGGTTGAGAAGCTTGCGAAGAATTCAGAAAAACACCAAAATTCAAAATGATGCAGAGAAGTAGGAAAAGGGTCAGTAATGGAAGGAGGATGTTTAGCACAAATGCAAAGTGCTGCACTTAGGGGAAAAATAATAAATGGAATGTAGTAAATGACCTCCTGAGAGTCTTTCCAGCTTTCCCTCTCCCTGGTTCTGTCACCCAGCATCCTGTTGATACCAGGGAATGTGATGGAAATGCCACAGGAGTTCCCATTTTTCATAAAATTTCCTACTTCCCTAACAACACTGCAGTATTTGTAAGGGTGTGAAGGTCTCCAAGGCCAGGGAGCAGCCTCCTCTTGGCACACTGGGAATTTACATTCCCTGTGACTAGCTGAGGCTCCCTGCACTGCTGCAGCAAGGACTGCACCTCAGGCTTGGGATAAGGGGTGAAATGTTGCTATTCTGAAATGCATCTAAACCATGAGGATGATCTCAAAGCAGAAACCTGCAGAAGGTCTCATGTTTTCCATTTTCAGGGGTGGACATGTTGGGTGTTTGCCATCATGGGAGTGTGTACCGTAACACAAACCACAGTTACAACGTGTAGAGGTTCTCACGAAACCCAAAGCTTGCTGATGTGCTGATAACCAGTTACTTTTACTAATACTCCAAGAAATATGTCATTTGCTGACAAGAAGAGAGTCCCCCAAAAACTATAAAACTATTAAAAACCTCTAAGAAACATTCTGTTAAATCATTGTTCTTTGGGAGGTTTCCTGCGTGTGTCACAAAGCCTGAAACATCAACCTACTCACTCTGCACAACACAGGGATTCCTGTACCCAAGGTTATCATCACATACCAGTGGCTCTTCACACTGATTTTCCGGCCTGGCTTGTGATGATTCCTGCAGAATCTTGTCCTTACTGTTGTTGATAGAGTTAGTAGGAGGAAATTCCTCCTTGTGAGGGTGGTGAGGCCCTGGCACAGGTTGCTCAGAGAAGCTGTGGCTGCCCCATCCCTGGAAGTGTCCAAGGCCAGGTTGGACGGGACTTAAAGCAACCTGGGACACTGGAATGTGTCCCTGCCCATGGCAGGGGGTGGCACTGGATGATCTTCAGGGTCCTTTCCATCCCAAACCCTCTTTGATTCCATGTTTCCATTATTTGGTGGTTTTTCAAGGCTGCATAGCAGAAGACGGGAGCCTGAATTCTGAAATTGTAGCCTCAGCTCTGCTTAGATCAGTCACAGAATCCTTTGGGAAGTCACAGCCACTCCCTGACTCTGAATGGGAAGAGCAATTCTTTCCTGACTTACAGGCGTATTGTGAGACTCAAATCACACAGTTCATTTTAGGATTTGAACGGTTCAGGTAAACCAGGGACAAAGATTATGGTGGTTATTTTTCACCAAAGTATTTTGGAACTGCAGCACTGAGACTGCAAAATGGAAAATAAGAAAAAAACATGTTTTGATATATTTTATCTTTTCCAAAGGCAGCTCTACTCTCAAAGCAGCCGTTTACCTCTCACTCCCTCCTAAGCTGATCTGTCAGTGAGATTTGGGATACCACTCCCTTTTCATGCCCTGGATCCAGGCCACTAAAACTGCTGCAAATTCCAACAGTTCTTATTCTAAACTAAAGGCATCATCAAACACACCAAGACAGGAACAACGGTTGTCAACAACTCATCCTGTAAAATGAGCCACATAACAGCATTAATGTAGGAATAATTTAACTCACTGAGCATCACCTCCAGAAATGTTGGGTACAAGGTATTTTAGATATTTTACATGAAGTAACTGAGAAAGAAAAAAGTGATTAAAATAAAAGCACTCTCTAACTACCTGCCTGAGGGCTGCGATGAACCAGCCCCTTTAGAACGTTATAGCCCCTCAGGTTACTGAAAAGGAGTGTAGGAAAAGCTGTTCTCAGGCTGTGGGTTAACAGCTTACCAGATGCCCTTTATAAGCCCTGTAATGTACCAAAACCCCAAACCACTGTAATGTGATAAACTCACCAGCCTCACACATGCCAGCGTTCTGCAGGTAAGTCCGGCACCGCTCCTTGTGCTCCTCTAACGAGCTCCTCTGCTTGTAGCTCCTTCCACAAAACTCACATTTGTATGGCTTCTCCACTAGAACAAGAAACAATAAAATAATTAAAATAACCACAAGAAACCCCTAAAATGCTGTCTTGCTTGAAGCATGATGGTTTTAGCATTGTGCTGGTGGGGGACAGCACCACACTGCTGGCCTTGATTAAATCAGAATCTCATTTATCCTTGGCAGATAAGCTCATTTTTGACTTTGATTCTTTGTGAGGTTGAACTTTTTTCTGTACAGTGCAGTGCAGAGATAACATCTATCATTTAGAATCAAGGTTTTCTTTCTGAACCCATGTAGAACACAGGATACAGACAAATTCAAGGGCAAGCACAACCTGGCTCTTGCAGAACTGGGGCAGCTAAGATCGAATTATAGCTGGTTTGTTATCCAAGTCACCTCAGCTCTGTGCCTCCATTTCCCCATCTGTAAAATGGACAGAACACCCTACCAGGCTTGAGAAGAAATATCTGTTGAGCATTTTAAGAGATTCAGATGAAAGGCACTACACCACGGTGAGGTGGCAATAGTCATCTGCCTGGGATTATGCTTGTGGAGCTTTCCTCATAGCTCAGAATGGGATGGAAAGAAGTCCCAGCAAAGCACATCTGTCTCACACTCTCCTGAAGTTCAGAGCTTGCTGGCATAGCCAGCTCCACTCATATGAAAATGAGCTGACAAAGTGGTGATGGGTCAAAGGTTGGACTTGATGATCTTGGAGGTCTTTTCCAACCAAAATGATGCTGTGATTCTGTAAAAATACCATGGAGTTATTTGTGCAAGCAGGTTTGTGGGCTGTGACATGGGTTCCCCTGACCCCTCTCTCCACACCAAGAGCAGAGCCAGTCTCGAGTTGGTTCCAGGAGCACCAGTGAGTGGTCACTGCTCTGTGTTGACCCTTTCACAGGCTGAGCAAACCTTGCTGACTGTCTTTTCCACACCGAGTGTCCCAGTGACACACATCCAAAACACATGGAGTGCCTGTGAAGTCACTTACCAGAATGTGTCCTTAAGTGACCCGTAAGCGCATCCCTCCTTTGGCAGGCATAACTGCACAGGTGACACTTAAAAGGTTTTTCCCCTGTGTGTAGTTTAATGTGGCGGAGGAGGTTTCCCTTCTGAGTAAAGGAAGCTCCGCACTGATTACACTGGAATGGCCGTTCACCTTAAAATGACATACAGAAAAGGACATTTAATGGTTACGTGGGTATCATGCTGTCCTCTGCCTTTTTGGAAGAGGAAAGAATGAGATATTGGATTGATTTCTTTCTATAGAAACACACAGAGTGTGACTTCAGTGGGAGGGAGGTGCAGCTCTGGTGTCAGAGCTGCTCGTAGCATATGTAGAAAACACTGCACAGTTCTTCCATGGAAAGAAGCGCTCCGGAGGAGGCTGATTCCAACAAGCCAGCAATTTTTAGAAGAAAAAAAAAAATCTTATCTTACTGCAGGCTGAAACTTAAGATGCTCATTGGTTTGTTGCCAAAGTATAGCACAGAGAGAAATTTATACATAGACTGAAAAAGGCAGCATAAAACCAAATTAACTTTTGCTTTGTGCCAGAAATACTGCAATTACATAGTGCCTTTCATCCAAAATTCTTAAAATGCCTCGCCAACTTGCTTTTAATAATATTCAATCCCGATAAGAAGAAAGGTGGGTAAAGTGAGGCACAGAACAGCGAGTAACTTGATAAAGATCACATGTGGTGTCAAGGACAGAACAAGGAAACCCTGATTTTGGTATCCTTTTTAAAAATAACTAGTCTGGATTTAAAATTATCATCCTTTCAGTACCCCAGCTCTTACAAGAACAACAGAGGGATATTTACCAGTGTGGCTACGCTTATGAACCATCAAGACATTGAGGCTAATGCAGGCTAATCCACAGATATCACAATTCATCTTTCCACTAGCTGGCCTGACGTTGTCATATGAACCCGAGTGTCTTTCCAGTTTAATGCTCTCATATTCGTTATATTCTCTGGGATATGGGTAAGGCAGCTCAGATTCTTCCATGTTTTCCATAGGCTCGGAATTTAAAGCACTCTCCTCTCTTTCACTGTATTCACCTTTCACTTTAATCACATCATCTGCAGGTAAAACAAAGCACAGGAGTGAAAAAATGCTAATCTTATGCACAGTGAAGTATTTTAGGAAAGACACACACAAAAAATTATATAAAACAACAGTATTAATCTTCCTAGAAGTTTTACTGAAACAAGTAAGGATGAAGGAATGAAGTTGAGACATGAAACTTCACTGGTCATGGACACTTAGTGATACTCACAGTGAGGTAACCCTTAAAAAAATTAACCTGCCTAGTAATTATCTTTGATAGAGAATTTCCTTCTACAGATTATGAAAGTATAATACAGTGCAAATGTCTCCTGAAATTACTAGCCAGGATTCAAAAGAAAACACTTATTCATACCACTCACAATTATTATTTTTATAGAAATCAGCATTTCGGGTTATTCCTGTGAATTGGAAGTACAGAAAGACACAAATTAAAAAGAGTAATTATATCTTATAACTTATACCTTCTTGTGGAACCTTTGGTGCTTGGAACAAGACTAGGAAATACATCTGGTCAGTGTAAAACTTCCAGTGCTCCCATGGGATAGATTCTCATTAGTTAAGCCTAATCAATAATCCTAATTTTCACTTGCAAATCACAGTTTTTATCCATAGCTCTCAGACGCGTGAGGAGCAGTTGATAATCTTGATTTACTATGTGAGTAAAACTAGCAGAGGTAGGCTAAGAATTTCCTGATAAATAAATATATCCCAGAAATGCTAAAATATTTGCCTGAAGTAGTTTTGTGATTACGTGGCAAAGAACTTGAGGCCTCCTGAAGATCAGCATCCAGGACCTTCAAACAGGTTCCTGGACCTGTAGCCATGTCCAGAGGAATCCAAAAGCATTGCCTAAATGAATGCAGCTCCATGACAAAGACGGGTGTAACAAGCAGCTAATGATTTACTAACAGAGTAAAAATACAAGCAAATTGGTCACACTGTATAAACAGCTGATGATTCCCAACTTAGGGTGCTGAATTTCCTTTCCACGATTAACTCCAACACTACCAGCACTTCCATTAAAATCCTTAATAATTGCCAGGACAGTTTTTTTCTACTTTAAGCTGGCTGAGAAAGTTGGGGCTCTTCAGCCTGGAGAAGAGAGGGTTGTGCGGAGACCTCACGGCACCTTCCAGTGTCTGAAGGAGTCACAAGGGAGCCAAGAGAGGCACAATTCCTCATGAGCTGGAGTGATAGGACAAGAGGGAATGGCTTTAAGGTGAAAGAGGGAGAATTTAGGTTGGGTATATGGAAGAAATTCTTCCCTGTGAGGGTGGTGAGGCCCTGGCACAGGGTACCCAGTGGAGCTGTAGCTGCCCCATTGCTGAAAGTGTCCAAGGCCAGGCTGGACAGGGCTTGGAGCAACCTGGTCTAGTGGAAGGTGTCCCTGCCCGTGGCAGGGGGTGGAACAGCACGAGTTTTAAGGTCCTTCTAACCCAAACCATTCCATGGTTCTCTGAGAAGAGACAGATTATGGTTGAAACTCAAGTTGCGCCTCAAGCTGCCGAGTGAAGACGAGCACCACGAGACGCACCACACGGCTTCCTGTTTGAGTCTTATTCTCTGGCCACCTGCTTCTCCCTCCAGCCGAGGGTTAGACAGTTCAATCTGGCACTGAATCACTTGTCCTTTCTCCAAAGTACAGAACATGAACTGCTAAATATGTATTAGCTCTGGTTCTGAGTAATAAACCACATCAAATGCCGAGAACAAACAAAGGGTGGCAGTGAAAATGAGGTGGCGACATAAAAGAAGCGTTGAGAAAGAAAGATCTGGCAACCTAAACTTTCATGAAACCAAAATTTTCAGCTACATTTTAGGGAGAAAATCACTCCTCTCTCCTAACTGATTATATTAAGCCCTGCCACTCTGTCTGACTTTGGGCTGAGGTAGAGGAAACAGGTGGGTGATGATTTCTTTATCCTACACAAGAATCCACAGTAGTGTGGAAAACTCTGAGATGCCTCCTGTGCTCTCCTTGGATGGGGATATTGATGGAAGAATGGGGCTTTCTCCCCTACTGTGTGCTTTTATCCCCCTATCCTGGAAAATGTTTAGATTTTGCTGTTGGGACTTGCTGCCCCAGTCCCTGATGAGCTCACATGGGCTTGGATGTTTGCTCAGAGGGTCACAAGGAGCTCCAGATTCACCCCAAAATGGGCTGTTTTTCTTTGTGGATTCTTCAGTACCAGCTATTCTTCACATCCCATGGATTCCTGCTTCCACAGAACCGGGGCTTCCTCTGCAGGTGCCTTCTGCTGCCAACTCCATGCCTGTAGGTGCGAGGGTGATCCTGCTATCAAGACTCCTTCAAAATTAGTTTATACAACCACTTCCATCATTCCAAGGAAAAATGATTGCCAGTTGCTGAAAGCAGATTTCAACACCAATCCCTTTTCAAAAAAAAAAAGAAAAAAAGCTTCTTTGGTTGGTTGGTTGGTTGTTTTTTCCCTCTCAAAAGGAGGCAGCTCCAAAATAATTTGCTACATCCTGCCCAGCATGGTAAAAGGAAGTATGCGGCGCAGCTGCACCTTGTTGGTGCTTTCAGAAACAATTTCAATTCCCACTTTCTACTTAACGTCTCACCTTTTGTCTGCATCACACACGCTTGTTTAGCAGTGGAAGCCAAGCTGTGACCTGCAACGGAGGCTTCTGTTCTGTTTGCTGCTCTTTCTCACCACAGTTCTTGGCTCAGAGCTCCAGAGCTGTGCCAGGGTCTGCGTGGCACAGTGTGGGCGCTGGTTTGAGCCCCTCATGGCATGTCCCTGGGGACTGGTGCAAACTGGGCAAACCATCTTATGGTTCCACCATGGAAAATAATCACCTCTGCACTTTCCATACTGCACGTAAGGTTTGTGTTTCCTTGTAGTAACAGAGGAGGATGCAGCTGAGTTTTGGTCAAGGCTTTTCCATCCCTGCTTTCACAAAAAGCATTACCATCACTCCTGCCATCCATGACATCCAAAGTTCAAGTGCTTTCCTGTAGGTATTTGAAGGACCTCCAGAGAAAAATTCACCTTCTGGTGAATGGGACCAGCAGAAGTCACAAGGGAGGAGGCTTTTTTAACCTAAATATAAATTAGAAGGGTTGGGATTTTTTCACCTGTTATGGTTTGGAAGCTGCTTTGCCTCCCTGACAGTCAGACAGGGGAGAGATTTGGTGCAAAGCGATCTGAGGAAAAAATGGCTCAGTACAGGTTGGACTAAAATTAACCAAGTGATTGCAGAGTCTGGAGCCACCAGATTCCTTTTTCAGCCCAGGCTTTTCTCTGTACTGGCACGCACAGGGAATACCATGTGATCAGGAGATTGGCAGCTGTGTGGAAGGTTTGTATCTGTCACTTAAAAATCATATCAACATATTTTATTAGATCAGGGAGTTTCCAGGCCGGTCTGCCTTAATCAACAGGAAGAAAGCTGTGACTTCACGTAGAATAGGGAAATTTAACTGAGGAAAAACACAATTATCCCAAAAAACACTAACAAAGTTCCCACAGTGGAAAAAAGAAGTGCTATCATCTCTTCTATTAGGCAAGTAAAGAGGGTGTAAGAAAAAAAAGCATTCATGGAGTCCAAGCCAGGGAACTATTTTTCTTGAGGCAGTTCATGGAGTTAATATACACTGAGAAAAAAAAGCTGCAGCTTTTACAGAACAAAGTACCGGTGTGATGCGTTAAGGCTGATGCACATGGTTTCATTTCCTGGGGAGATGATTACAAGATGAAAGACATACTCCAGAGTAATATTTTTGTTTCACCTGAAACACTGTAAAAACAATGGGTTCTGGAAAAAATCCAAAATAAAGCTGCGGTGGCAACTTCAGACTGAGTCACCACCCAAACAGTGCTTGTGTGTGCTCTATAAAATGATAGAATCACAAAGGGTTTGTGTTGGAAGGACATTAAAGTTCATCCAGTCCCATCCCCCGCCATGGGCAGGGACACCTTCCAGTAGCCCAGGCTGCTCCAAGCCTCGTCCAAACTGGCCTTGGACACTTCCAGGGATGGGGCAGCCACAGCTTCTCTGGGCAACCTGTGCCAGGGCTTCCCCACCCTCACAGGGAGGGATTTCTCCCATAAATCCAACATGAATTTCCCCTTTCTCAGCTTAAAGCCATTCCCCCTTGTCCTGTCACTCCTTCACTTCCTGAAGCAGAGCCCCTCTCTGCTTCCTTTTAGGTCCCTTCAGATACTGGATGGCTGCTCTGAGATCTCCACACAACCTTCTCTTCTCCAGGCTGAAAACACAAAAAAAAAAAAGTCAAGAGCACCAAATAATTAGGGCAAGTTGGAGGGTTTCTGAATCTTAGCTGTTTTCTCTAGGAGAAAGTTTTGGAAGGAAAATCCCCCAATTCTCCATTTAATCTGAGACTCTGGCATCAAATGGAGAGAACTTAAGTTTTGTCCTGTTGTTAAGCAAAGTTTACCAGGAGCGATCGGAAAAGCACACGGAATGAAACCCAGAAGCCATTAAAGACAACGGCAGAAAAGGGTGATGTAGCTCAAGTGTTTTACAAGGAGTGGGGTCATAATCGTGAAATCCTCAGCACATGCAAAAAGTCAACTGGGTAACAAAGAAACTTAATCATCTTAATGTGGCATTTTAATGATGCTGCTGATTTGCTGTGCCAATTCGGAGATAATGAGCCCCTAATGCTACAGATGTTCAGCCAGACTAAAGGAAAAAAAAAAGGAAAAAGAAAAGCTTTTCTTGTATGCCATTTCCTAACTATCCAATTAAACAAATTGTGAAAGCATATAAATAGTTTACCAGGTTTTGACAGCTGTTAATGGGATTCAGATGCCGAGGAACAAGAAGGGAGTCGATACGGGGCATATTGGAGGGTTCTTGTGACTACCTGGGTTTGACAGGTATTAACTGATGATTCATCACCCTTATCTCCTCAAAACCCTACAGACACATGCCAGAGCTGCTCCCCTCCAGAAGGAGAGACTCCTGTACCTAACCCAGCCTGAGACAGAGACTGGTGAAGCTGAAAAAGTCAGCGGAGTTTCCAAATTCAAGGCAGAATCCTGCATGTCTGTGAGAAACACCTCAGCCATGGAATCAACACACTGGGGGCAAAGATAAGTCATTAATTTAAAGATTCCATATTCCTTAGTGAATAAAGAGAGTAGTACATCCCATAAAAATTATAAACTGGGGGAAGATTATTAAAATAACCAATGCTATGCCTAAGTTTTTTCCTTAACAAGAAGAATACATTTACAAGCATATATTGAAAATTTGGACACTGTAACTAATGGGGAACGATAAAATGTGAAATGACACAACAGCAACATGAGATTTTTTTTTTTTTTAATGAGGCAACACAACCAGAGTTAAGACAACTTATCTCCATGTTTTTCTTCTACCCCACTGCAGATATCCATCTAGGGAAGGGAAAGGATTTCAAGCCTTTTTGGCCCACCCTGGCTTTGTTTACCCTTTGACTCCAGCCTTTTTCCCAACAGCTTTTATGAGATCATTGTTTGCCAACAAAGGAAGAGCAACCACCTAACAGCAGAATTAACTTCCAGCCAGACAGCTGAGACAACCACCCCAGCCAGGATGTGATGACAAGAAATGCCCTTGCAGGGTGCAGACACTGGGCCTGTCCCATTCCTCGGGTCCCTTTTTGTGTCACTATGGGCCAAAAGCAGAGACATCTGCACTAGAAGTCCCACTTATTGTATTTATTACTTGGACATATTGGCTTTGGGTTTATTTTATCTTTGTGCCTTTTAGTATT
Organism: Ifrita kowaldi; assembly: GCA_013398055.1. Lineage (NCBI taxonomy): Eukaryota > Metazoa > Chordata > Aves > Passeriformes > Cinclosomatidae > Ifrita > Ifrita kowaldi. The sequence goes on along the minus strand of VZRS01000525.1, from coordinate 15,045 downwards.
TTCTTAGTACTATTGTTCAATAGACATTTTTGTACAAAAACCCTAGTACTTATTTTGTTTAGATACTTTATAAAGGAGACGTGAGTAGTAATTCCTAAATGACCCGGTGCAGAATGCACCTGGTGGAAATTTCACTTCTAAATATAGGAGAGAAACTTTCATCATTCCCATTTGTGGAGTGTAGGCTCAATGGTAATGAGTCTCCTTGGTTTTATTGTGACTTGAAACAAAAATAGAAACAAATCAAATTGAAATGCAGCACTGAGAATTGGAAAGAAAATAAAAAAAAAATCAGCCAGGCATCATTTTCCAAGTGCTCAGATGTGTATTTTCTACTTCATTAATACCAGTGCCTATCATTAAAGCATAGTGTAATTTATCTAGTTGTACAATTAATTGGAAAATAACCCCAACCAAACAACACACGTCGTTTCCAAGCTCATATGAGTCAGGAAACTTGAATTATGTAACTGGTTCTTCAAGCATCTGACCAAAAACAACGATTTTTCTCATAAAGATTAATATTCCTGTGTAAATCTATACTTTCACACACAGTATTTCCCCACTATTACCATTTTCTGCCTAAAAATACTCTAGTGTTTTCTTAGGATTTTGATTCAATAGGTTCCCAAATTCTGTTGACGTTATACTAACAGAAATAGGGATAAAGGAGAAATGTTCCTCAGAACTGAGCGTTCCCAAAGCTGGAGTTAAACAGGACAAACTGTACAGCAACACTGTGCAATGCTGGGTTTAGAGAAGAAAATGGAATTTAACTTCATTTAACTGCATTTAAATGCTCTTAACTGGAGATACAGGGTTTGGGGAAGCAGAATGACATTCCCTGGGACAAATTGGGCCAGTGGCTGGAAAACTATGGCTACTGTATGCTGAACTATTGTGGGATTTTATTTTGGTTGTTTAACTTTAAAAAGTGGCAATGATTTGCCGTTTTTACTCAACTTCCTACACCCCCAGTGCTGTATGAGAGTACAGAGGCAATGCCACCCCACATCCCCAGGCCTGCAGGGCCCAGGTTTTCCAACACCTGTCCCAGATGAAATTTGTTTTTATTTTGACACCTGTTAATGTTATCCTTTCAGATTTCAATATCTTTAAAGTCTCCCTCTTACAAAAAAACACAGAAAAAGATGAAACTGCATGAGCTCTTCCCTTCCTTTGCCGTTAAGATACCATCACCCAGAGAAAACATTTCTAAAATTACAATTCCTGAAGTCCAGCAAGGCAGATACAATCACAACCGTTAAATCAGACTTCAATGAGACAGTTAATCAGAGAACATCTGGACCCAACAGTCAGACTGAGAAAGGCCACATGTTAAATTCAGATAATCGCTGGCATTACTTATATCAAGGGACTAATCACTAATGTGACCACTCAGGCATGGTCGACTCTGGTCAACTGTGCTTCAAATGAACTTCAAACCTGAGAAATTCAAAGTGTAGTTTCATTTAATCTTTGTAAATTTGTCTCCCAAGAGCCTTCCTGACAATGCAATATATTCATGTAAGAAAAATAAAATATGGAGAGAAAATAAGATAAAATAATACAAAGAACAGGGAAATCTGTGATAAATACCTGAGGAATTTTAAAACATATAGACTGAAGGCAGGAGCTTGGTTCAGATGTTCTTGAACCCCTCGAACAGTGCACTGATTTGGTTGAACTATAAAAAAATTCCAGTAGTAAATAATCTTGACTTGAATTTCAGATTACACCTATGTTCTCTTCTATTCGAGGTTCTTGTAATTAAATATTTGTAGTTTACTTTTAGCATAGTCTTCTAGAGGAGCGTATGCATCCGCTCTGTGTTCCCTTAGTAACGCTGATCTTACAGCTCTTTCCCAGCCTAAACGTTCCCAGGAGTCCGTGATTCGGACCTGTACAACAAATCCAATTCTCCCTGGAAAACCAGGATTGCTCAAACCGCACCTGCAGCTCCCAGAGACGCTCCTGGAGGTGGAGCTCCTGCACCAGGAGAGGCAGGAGAAGAGTGCGGCTGGCACGCACGGCAGGTGAGCGCAGCCACTCGCTGCTCCGCGGGAGTACAGGGAGCCGAGCTCCGAATTAACAAAGTTCCCAACGCTCCTGCAGAGCAGAAGGAACTAAAGCCGGAACAAGAACTGGAGCGAATGCAGCGTGATAGGAGACGGCGCTGAGGACACGGGAACGCCGGCCCGAGGAGTCCCGGGTGAAACAGGCACCGAGCACCCGGTGCAAACTCTGCATAGTTCGGTTAAAAGTCAGTCAGCAAAGTCAGCAACGAGAGACAGGAGCCGTCAATTCCAATGCTCAGGAAACTATTTGTGGCATTTCAGCAAAGTTTTGACTCTCGTGGGTCTGTTTCCTTTCCCCGATACTTTTCCAGCAGCATAAACAGAGTGAACCTGCCCCTTCAACTCCCATTTTGTGCCAAATGAACAGCCTGGTTTGGGGGCAAAATGTGACTCATCCCCATTAACTGATCTCCTTTTCGCTAATCTATATTTCCAAAATGGATTATTTCCTACAACAACATGTGATTTGAGTTCCCAGGACCATTTTCTGCATCTTCACTTATTTCTGCTGGGGGGAGTGGGGGGGGGATCACAACTCATCTGCCTTGGACTAGATGTAATTTTGATGCCAAAGGAATAAATATTTCTCTCACTTGTAATTTCAGGGAATTATTTTGTATGGATCCAAGATACACATTGTAGAATAAGTGAAGAAAAATGGAGTTTTAAAAGTAATGGAATGAAGCCCATAATCTATTGAATAACTGTGCCTCCATCCTCTTTCCAGCCCTTGTTCTATCTGAGAGCTTCCACTGGGAGTCAGGATATCTCAAAAGTAAATTCTATTTTCTAATCACTATAATGGGTTAATTAGAATGAGAAATAGCTGCACTTTCCGATTATCTCCAGGCAATCAGAGTATTCGAGTGTCTATGTCAGTGCTGAGTGCTCAGGATAGTCCAGCTGATGTCAATCATTTACAGGCTGGGTGACACCACCGCCCCGTTGATGTCACCGAGCGTGCCTGGCAGCATTCCTGCCGCTGACGGCACAGTCTGAAGAGCTCAAACAAAGTCAAGAGGATCGTTTGTTGATAAGGAAAACGCGGCTTTCAGTCCCAGTAGAGCCCCCAGAGAAGCCTGACCCGTTGAGCACAGACTCCTTGCTGGGTTTAACACTACAGAAATCCCCTTGCAGTGAACTTCTGCTGATGTTGTGAGATAACCCCGAGTCCCATGAGCGCCGGGGCTCGAGCTGGGCTTGGGAGATGTAATATTCTGATAAAAAACGGCACTTCCTTTCCAGGCAGATAAGTGCGTGTTCTTGCAGCACCGCTGGAACCTCGCTGAGCGCCCCAGCTAGGCTCTGTCACCTCTCCTACCTCACTCCATCCTTTCAACCGCCCCCCTCACATACCTCAGTGCAGCAGCAATTAACATCCATAAACCACAAATGTGGCTTTTATCTCTTTTTAGCTCACAACCATGAAAGCTCACTGACATTCATAACACCCCAAAAGTTGTCTGCCTCAACAGCTGAGAGAATTAAGACATAATTAAACATTCGTGCTTGACTGCGACTCCCAGAGGAAAGAATGTGGCTTTTTAAATTTAATTTTTAAATTAAAGATACGTCAACTTTGGCCACCAAAGGTAACAGTGTTGGGGGCACATAAAGAAACAGGGGAAATCAAGCGCTTCCCCCCCGCTCTCATTGCTTGTCTCTTTTCAGACTAGACACAGGAAGCACCATGGGAACAGTGTATTTTTATGGTTGCAGGCAAGCATACACCATGTGCACCACAGCGTGCAGCTTCCAGTCCCTTGAGGCAAGAAAAGGGGGTTTTGTTTCTTTTTTTTCCTTCTTCCCCATCAAGCTTTTAATTACCATTTTACTATAGCCTGCTGCCTAATTGTTTGCCCGATACTTAGAGACAATCATCATGGAAGCTCTTTTAACAGGGGGGTGGAATAGGACAAGTTGAGCTGTTTCCAATGGCATCTCACCTGTGTCAGGACACACATAAAAAACACCATAAGCTGGTGTGTTTGCACAGGCTCAGAGAAGTACAAATATGGAACTGTTTGCTGAAAAAGTGGATTTTTTGACACCAAATGAGCCTCAGTGATAGTGTTTCAGCCCTATACATTGATTTAGTGCTTTTATGAACTGTCTGTAAGCTTTTAAAAGGATCCCAGCACCATTTTAGCACAAAAGACTCCACCAAACCAAGTTAGACATCTAGACTTAAGCAGGCTCCAGCTTCTTCTCAAAGCCTCAGAATAAATCCCCACAACATACTCACAGTGTCACCCATGAATAATGCAAGAGTCACAAAAACATGTAATCCAAGAAACTGGAAGATTCCTACTCACTGTGGATGGCTGACAAGACATGGAAAAACCAGACATAATTGTGCTGGAGAAAAACATGTTACAGACATACTAAGGCAGTGGAAATCAGGTTATCGAAGGCCTGATCTCTCTCCATGAGTCAGTGGCCTCATGTTCCCATGATGGCCTTCAGCAGATGGAACAAACCCCGGGGGCACGGATCATGCGGGGGTTCAGGAGAGAAGAAGGAGAGGTTTCTGTGTCGCAGGCTGTCATCAGCAATGAATTGGGAAGGTGCTGGAGTGGAATTGCTCACTCACAAAAGTGATTAACATTTATGAGAATCACATAAACATTTTCCGTTATTTCTCTTTAAATTTGATATAAAATGAGGGGATTAGTGATCATATCAGTGTGCCAAGTAAAGAAATTGAGCTTTTTTTTTTTTAACCAGTAGGTTTTTCAGGTGTAGGCAGGGCATAATCCTTTTCCCAAAAGCCATCACCAATACCAATAATATTTCTATTCTGTGATCCTGGAGAATATGAAATATTCATTTTTACCAGGGTTAGTGATCCCCAAAAGATAATCCTCCCACCAGGACAGCACTGTCAGAATGTGGTTTCATTTATGGAAGTCAGACAGTAGTTATTGACCCACGAGGACTGCTCAGGGACTAACAGAGCTGCTGCTATTTTATAGAGGGCATGACATGAAAGCTGAGATTATTTGTGATTTTCAGTCTCCAACAGCAACTGAACTGGTGTTGTTTGGAGGAAATTTAAGTGCACCTACTGATCCTTGCACGGCCTGGAGTACTAGCACAGCATGCTTAAATATTTAAGATTTATTGTGCTTCCGGTATCAGAATGACTGTAGAGAACGGTGTGTGAAGCACTGAAGCAAACACGATGTATATTTTATTTTGTGCCATTTTACACTGAGATGCTGGAAGTATCTTTTTTGTACATTTGAACCAGCTTTCTCCTTGCAATCATGGCTTTATTCCTACAGTGAGCAGCAAGGAACAGGGCACTGTGGTACTGAAGGTTCATACTCATTTTATAATAAATGAGCTCTAATGGTAAGGGAGGCTGCTGGAGGGGAATTATGTTTTATTGATATTTATAGCATTGTCTTTGAGATGTAAATTTTCAGTGTTTGCATTCCAGAACAAATGGTAAAGAGACTTTTAGAGATCAGCAGCAATATAAAAAATGAATGGTAAAAGCAGTACTGATACAAACAATCTCTTACATGTCCAACTTGTTCCTGACTTAAATGTATGGAAAAGAGGGTGAGAAATGGTACTGCAGGCACAGGGCAGCCACAGAACAGGAAAAGGACTTGCTTCATGCTTGGACACTGCATGGAAGCAGTACAGACGTGGCTCCTGGAATGAGAAGGTGGGAAGAAAGTACAGCAGCTCCTCTCAGATGGGCAATACTGAGGGGTTTGGGAAAGAAACCCTGTCCTGTCTTCCTGCACCCACAGCTCAATTAGCAGGAGGAGTGAAGGGCCAGGACACCAGGAAAGCACAGGGAGAAGTGAGCTAGTGAGAGTGGAATTGGTGCAAGGGGTGGACAAACAGCTGGAGCATAGCTGCGAATATTTTATGTGCTGTGGGATCTGAGAGATCAGCTGCCTTGGATGCAGAAAAGGCTCAGGTCTTCCACATTCTGTCTATTCTATTAAACTTCTGTATTTAGTACAAGCTGACCAGAACTCACCTGCCCAAGGCAGGCTCTATATTGCAGACATCTATACTGAGCTACTCTTGATTGACTGCAGAATCCTGCTAAGCAGCAGCTGCTCTGGGGACATGAGGCTTTTCACCCTAAGCCAGACACCCGAATTTGGTCAGAAAATCTGTGTGATGTCTCTCCATAAACTGTCCAGAAAGGCCAGACCAGCACAGTTCCAGATATTGGCACTGTAGATCCTTGAGTGAGATTCATCTCACCACTCCCTTGAGTGTTTTATGTTGGCTTGCAATTTGTTAACCAATAAAAACGTTTGGTCTTTAATAATGCAAAAGTATAACCTCTGCAAAATAATCACATTAAAGTTAGAGCGAACAACCAAAGCTACTTGCTCAGCCAAAACACATAATTCCTTAGTTATTTACTTGATTCATGGGATACAAACTCTACCTCAAACTCCTACCCAAAGCCACAGTCATCATTTCCCTTGACACTGCTGCACTGCCACAGACCTGTGGCACAGAAAGGCACTGTGAAACTGGTAACACCATGTGTGCCCTCCCCAGGGCACGTGCCCCACATCCACCACCAGGCACACTCCTCACTGGTTGTGGCTGAGGCCCCTGGCACAGATGAACATTCTCAGATCATGGGCAGGAGCTGTTGTTAATGCTGAGATCTCTGTCTAGGAGCTTCTACAGCATGTAAGAAACTCAACATCTATGTCATACACACATATAAACCCCAGAGCTCTGAGTGCTGTAAGGTTCCCAAGTTCCAGGAGCTGCTGCTTTTATCCTCTACCTACAGATGAAGAGGGCCTGCTGGTTTTTAAAGCCAGTACATATTGGTTTACTATTTCAATTAATCCCTGTGTCTTCTCTCAGACCTGTAGGAAGGGTTTATTCTTCAAATTCAACAATAAACACAGAAAACTGACCAACCTCCCCTTCAACCACAGTTTAAAGTACAGCATTGCTGCTACAGTTCTAAATTTTACAGGCCTGAGTGGTCCGGTGAATTTGAGATAACTTCTTCTTTCTTTCAAAAAAAAAAGAATAAATTATCAAGTTATTTTTTAGGTATGAAGGTACTTAGCAGCATTAATAAAAATTGCAGTCCTAACACAGGATTTGCCTATGCAAACTGCTCTTAGGAATTTGTATGTTACCACACACATTAAAGGCTCACCAGATGCACTTGCTCTTTTATCTTCCCATCCATATTTCATAGCTCCTGGAAAACTGACCTTGGTAAAATGCACATGAGGTTCCCTGATGGAAAAGGGTTGCTCCTCCTTAGACCTTGTTGAAATGCCCCAAACGAATTGTATTGCTATTCCATTTACAGGCATACTCTCATAGCATAATCAGATGAACAAACAGACAAAATATAACTATTGTTTTTCAGAATTCCAACTCTACTTTACCTCCTGCTTCTTCATTAGACTGATTGTGTTCCTTCATATCTTCCACATTATCCATGCTTTCCATTTCCTGGGATTTGTTCAGATTACAGTCTGTCAAATCCTCTTGTTCTTCTGGAAAAAAAAAAAAGGCAAAAAAATTTAACTATTTATTCTCCAAGAATATTTCCAGGTGATTCTCTCAAAGCACCTGCACACTCCCAGCACTGCTGACAGTGCCCACAATGTTATTTCTATGGATGCATTGGTTGCACTTTGGGAAATTATTTTACTTCCCAAAGTCCCACATAAACTCTCACACACACCTTGAACCCATTTTCAGCTTTTGCTCAGATCTAAATATTCTGGAGGTTGTTCTAAATGACAACAGGAATAAAATCCAGTCTATCTAACTCTATCATAGGTGCTCTGACAACTGCTGTGAGCAGGGATGGAGCTCCTTGGAGCAAGGCAAAGGAATCACAGCTCCACTTTGTTCTTTTGGGCAAAATATTAATCATTCTGGCCCTAGGCCAGGAAACTGCTCAAGCACATGTAATCAAGGCCTCTTTGAACCCACTTGCACTTCTCTGCTTATTCCACACGTGTATTTTTAAATATCAACGTTATCATGCAGATCAGCATCCCAGAGATCCCAGCCTCTCTCCTCGGAAATAAAGACACATTTTTAACTTCAGTGAAATTTATTCGGGTGAAGCGTTTTAAATAAAACCTCTTTCATTAATCCCACAATGCAAACTAGCTCCATATTATGTATATTTCTGTAAATTTCAGATCAATATTTCATTAAAAAAACAGACAGTATATTCTTTCAAACATTCTGCGAATTTTAAAATTTACAGTAATACTGTGAAATTGCTGGTAAATTCTTTAACCTATTGACACCTGGATGGTAATATCCCCGATCCTTCTCAAGCTAAATATTACATTGGAGATGAAAAGAGGCTCAACTTTTTGATTAACAAGAAAGTGAAACACTTGTCAAACTCACTCATGAGGTTTGTTTTCATATTTTCAGAAATGCAGTCAACCAAGAGAATTGCATTATTCTTGCTTCCCTAATCAAAACTTCCAGCTTTCTCTTGAAAACATTTCCTTTCCTTCTACACAGTCTTTTTTCCCACTTTATTATCATTTTCCAATATTATATTGAACTTTCACAGTTTTATTTCAACTGTAAAATTTACTTTTTTTTGCCTTTAATGCTCCTCTTTGTACTTTTAACTCTGTTACTCAGTGACCTGGGACTCTAAACTAGCTGCAATTCATGTTATTTTTCTCCATTTAAATGTAAAATTGTCAAGAGAGGGTGGAAGAACATAAGCGAACAGCACTGTACCTGCAGCTATGGGCTGTTCCTGAGGGTTACTGAGGTCCATCCCGGGCTGTGAATCTGCAAAAGACAGAAAAGCAGCCTGAGGTGTTTAATATTTAGAACAGTTCACAGCACAGTTGTTACAATCTTACAAATTCCCGTTTTCTTGGCTGAAAGTAAAATTGAAAAAGAAAACATTTCAAAGAAATAAAAACCAAATTAGTATTATGCTTCGCTTTTTTATATCCTGAGCACTGGCCTGTGCCCAGAAAAGGGATTAAATATGATTTTCTAACTTCAAAAACTTATAGAACAGAGTACCTTATGCTTTTGATTTACTCATTGAGTACCCTGTGAGCACAGTACAGCCATACTAACTCTGTAGGAAGTTAATTTCTCCAAAGTACAAAAATATTCTTACATTCCTCTTCCAATGCAAAGGCAAACCCCCATTATCTTCACAAGATCTACTTGGTTTTCATGGGAATGCAAGTCTAATTCCCACCAAGAAATTCCAAAAGGGATCAAATGCTAGGAATTTTAAAAATTTTTCAGAGGACTACCCATGTGGCCTGGTTTCCCAGCGTGCTGGGGGCTCAGCAGAGCTCTGAAGGCCACACGAGCTGCAGGTATTCCCACTGCCCACTGCAGTGCCCAAATTGCAGCTGGTGAGCTGAACTGGAGGCACAGACCTAAGCTGTCCCGTTATGTCTTTACTCAAGGCCTCCCTGCATTAAGATTTCATTGTTAGGAGGCTGAATTCTTAACACAGACAGTTACCTGCTTCCTTCCTCATTTCTTTCCTGTAGCTTTTTCCCCCTCTTTGTTTTTTACATGCCATAACATCTTTTATCAGCTTTGAACCTAAAAAATAATAGTTCCTGGACCGGGAAAATTTCTTCCTGGCAGTTACATAACAGAAACACCCAGGCAGCGGGCATGAGGTGTTAACCACGGGTGACATTTACCCCATAATTATCTGTCTTTACCTCCTCTGCATATGGAACATTTTTGTGGTCTCTGCAACGTTAAAATATAAAGCTCTGGTAACTCTTCAGCGAGGCAGCCTGGTATCAGAAGAGGTACTCCAAAAAAACTGCATGAATAGAGGGTGGGATAATGTGTGCAACAAAATAAAGGCCTTGCATCATAAAGATAGTCACAGAATTAAATGATAAAAAGTTCAGATATTTACTGAATCTATATTTTGAAATAAATAAAAAAGATCAAGGAACGGTATAGTTATAGCCCTTAATTTCTCATTTTCATTCTATTATGCCAGGAAAATGGAAGTACAAAGAAGCAGATGGACCAATTTATACAGCAAATTGTGATTAGAAAACATCAGTAAATTCTGGGTAAATGAACAAAATTTTCTCTAATATTGATTTTAACTTTACACAGCAATAATAGCCCAGGGAAGCTGTGGCTGCCCCATCCCTGGAAGTGTTCAAGGCTAGGCTGGACAGGGTTTGGAGCAACCTGGTCAAGTGGAAGATGGCAGAGGGTGGAACTGGATGAGCTTTAAGGTCCCTTCCAACCCGAAACATTCTGTGATTCCATGAATACAGACACTTAAATTACGCAAACTCTTGTAATTCTGCACAAAATTAAATGAAATCTCCCTTATTCTGCAACACTTGACTTTGGTTTTAATTGCATTCAGAAACCCTGCACAGTTGCCCATTTGGGTCAAAGCCCCAAGGTGCCTTTGAAACCTTGGCAGCAATTCTGTCTTCCCCTGAGCTTCCAGGAGGCTGTGGAAGGAAAAATTAGAACCCCCTACACGACTGCTTAAATTCCAATAATTCTACATATATTCCTGGATAACTATATATTTTTAGAAACCATTGCATTCCTTGGGTTTCCCTGGCAGCTGCAGGACAACTTGCTGGACAACGGCTCTGGCCGAACCCAGCGAGAGCTGAGCAGGACCTGCTCAGCCTCCTCAGACCCTCATCTGCTCCCTGCCGACATGGAGTCTATGAATTTATTCATATTTTGTTGAACACAAGAGGTTCATGCCCATGATGGCTGCTGGACAGGACAACCCTTCGGAAGAGATAAGAATGACCACACACTACAGAATGTTTCTCTTTTGGCTTGAGAAACATCCCGGTCTTTGTCTCACTTCCAAGCCTCCGGCCTTCCCTCACCAGAACCTGGTTTCTTTACAGCATCAGTCTCCAGCAGCTTCTTACAGCCTTAGTGGTCTCTTAATATTTGACCTCAACTCTCTTTCCTGAGTATCCTAAGCCAGATCCTTCACAGCGACAGGAGAACATGTGGGTAGATTCCATCCCTGATTCTATACCAATAAGGCCATTTTTCTACCAAATGTTCAGAAAAACACAAGGCAGGAAATCACTTACAGAACACGTTTGTCTTCCCAAGCTTCAAAGAGCTCCAGTGGCTGGGGTGCATGGGAAGAGGACGCCCTTCTCTATGTGCTGCAGCCGAGGCACAATGTGCATTTACAAAGCAGAAGTAAAATTCATGTGCTTTCGAAACCAATCCTTGGCCATCCTGTGTTCTACGCCAATAGGCAAAGGGAGCCAAAATATTCAAATAGCTTGCTAAAAAGGTGCTGTGGTATTTCGATACACAACACTATTCCTACTTTATCTTGGAATTTGGCCAGTCAACGAGATATTTAACCCCCCTAAAACGGATATTTTTCAAATCACTGATGACCCTAATACCTTTCTGTCCTTAATACAGAATGGGAAGTATATCTTGAATTATTATAATTTCACCTGTTTGTCCCCAGAATGAAACCAGAATGCTGCCTTTTTCCTGCCAGCTGCACTTTTCGGCCCAACAACACAGGGAAGGGGACACCTTTGAAAATCCCATCTGCTGTTAGTCCTTCCTTCAGAGCATATGGAGCAAACACAGTCAGCTTCCTTATCTGAAGCCAGTGCCTTCGCTATATACACCACTCAACCTCTTCCACGCCAAAAAGTTTTCCACCTTCTACCCACACTGGGCCATTAAGGAGAGAAATTCTAGCTAATTTCTCTGCTGAATATACTTCTCCAGCATCCACAGCTTCCGTGGCTTTCTGAAGAAGGCATCTGGGCCAAGTAAACTCTTTACGGGGTCTCTGATACTTTGCTGCTCTTAAGCACCCTGCAGTGTGTGAAACGTCATGGGCATTTTAAGTGCACATGTCCTTTTGGGAAGAAATCTTGATCAGCAGCTTATAACTAAGGAGATTTTTCTCATATTGTTGCATACAACCGTCTAAACCCAGCAGAATAATTCAGTGATTCAGTATAGGATATCCTGAAATACAGAATATCCTGAGCTGGAAGAGACCCACTAGGATCATCAAAGTCCAACTCCTGATCCAACCTGTCGATCCCAACCCAGAACTTGGAGCTGACAGCTGGGCAGTTCTTTCGGTAGCCACAAAACCAAACCAGTCACGGAGAGATACAATCAAGTTAATGACAAATTTTGGTTCAAACACCCACTCTTGCCAGGGCCTGTATGCCGCTCTGTGACCCTACCAAACCTCCTCACACCGGGCATGGAAAATCCAGGTCAGCCTTGTTACCCCTCTGTCCTCAGGGCACGGAGATTTTTCCAAGACCCACGGATATGCTCTTGAAAGATACTGTATCCAGGCATAACACATTACAACACTGTTGCACTAACTTTGTCCCCAGTGCAACAACCTCAGGTACATTAATGGATGCTCATCATCCTCAAGTACAGACCCAAAGCCTGAAGGATTATTTCCATGTTCACTTTGAGCACACAAAAAATATAAACGCCAAAAAAAGGACTTCTTCGATAACCTCAGTTGTAGAGAAACCTTGTTATTTTCTAATTGCAGACTATTCCAACACACCTCACAAACTTTCCTCTCCCAAAAAGACAATGATCCCAACTCGATCAAGAAAATGAGGCTGCATTTTAAAGTGCTGAAGTGCCCTCAAACCCATTCTTTCAAATCATTAGTTACGTCTCTCAAACAGCAACATTCTTGATTCAATCAGATTCAATGAGTGGCTATTTACATATAAAAAGTTAAAAAGCCTTTAGCGAAGGAAAATGCATTTTTAAATAGGCTTCTGCAGCTAATTTAAAACAACCAAAAGCCTCAAGTCATTGAGACAGAGCAGAATCTAAACTGGACCCCTTAAAACATTGTGTTGAAGTAAGAATCTCCACCTTTGAAATAAGAAACCAAGTGATGCTTTGCAAAGCTTCTTTGCCAGGATTGTAAAAAACGTCAGAAATCTTGCTTTTCTCTTTACAAGGAATTATTCCACAACCCAAGATTAAGTTCCAGGTTGGTTTTTGCTGGCTCTGAATATTATGGGCACGTTTTACAGGTGAAAAGAAAGAAGACATCCTTGAATTCGTTAAACCTCAGAATAAGAACGGCAGAGAAAGTGCGCTCTAAACCCCGGCTTTATCACGCGCTTTACGATGTCTCTGAAATTAAACAGAGAGGGGGCAAAAAGCCCCGTTCGTTTCCCGTTTAATTGCTACACGCGATTCGATTTCTTCTCCAGAGCCTGTGATCTATATGCAGCAAGCGCTGAAAGAAGCGGCTGAAAACCCCCGGACGGTGGAGCCGCTGCGGGCTCCGGCGGGGCAGAGGGTCCGGGGGAAGAGCGGGGTCGTTTCTCACCTTCCATGCTCCGTTCGCCGGTCCCAGCTCCACCTGCCCGCCCGGGCTCGAGAATGCCGGCGGAGCGCACCGGCCTCGCCTCCCGCCCGTCACCGTGACATCCGGCCCGGCGCTCGGCGGGCGGAGAGCGGCGCCGGGTGGTGGGGAGAGGAGCCGACCCGGTCCCGGTCCCGGGTCCCGGACTCGCCCGCCTTGGAGCTGCTGCTGGTGCCACTTGCAGAGGACTCCCGCCCCTCGGGAGGGACAGCGGCGGGGCAGGCGGGCCTAAGGGCGCATCTCCTGTTTTGGCGGGTTGGGGAAACCTCCAGCCACTTCTGTCCCCAGAACGAGCTCACCTCGGTCTGTACGTTAAAGTTAAATGGCTGAGATAATGGTAAATATAACTTAGATGGTTTTCTTAAGAAAACGGTGTTGTTGTTTAGCAGAAAATCAAAGTATGAAGTTCTTCAATAAAATAAAACAAATATGAATTTCAAATTCCTCTAGTACAGACTCCGAAAAGAGGCTTATTCCACACCGGGCCTTAACAGGGCTTTGAGAGACCTGACCAGGTGCAGAATGTCTCTGCTGAGGCAGGGGGTAGCAGCAGGTGACATTTAGAGGGCCCTTCAGGCCCAAAACCAGTTAATGAAGTGAGAAGTGAAATTGGGATCTGAGCTCATCACTTGGATGTAAACCCAAAGGCAGCAAGCACGAATTACCATAGATCAGGAGCAGGATAACAACATGGAAACATGATTCTCCTACTCACTTCCTGTGTGGTGCCAACGGCTGCTTCTTACACTGGTGCTTTTCCATTGCTTGGAAAAAGATTCTAGAAATAAAATGTAAAAAAAAAAAAAAAAGAAAAGCATGTGGGATAATCAAGCAATTCTCGGCTATTCCAGAAAATCTCTGTAACTCTCTTCCAGAACCATTTAATAATTAAGCAGGTTTCCTGGTTCTGCAAAGTTTAAGGAAGCCCTGGGATTACTGTGCAGCAATCAGAAACCTCTGGTTTCCATCTCAGGATTATCCACAGACATTTTCTCTTACTGTGAGATTTGTTCTCTGATTTAAATCTCAACTTTCCCTCACATTTACCCTCAGAGAATCAGTTGTGTCTTCACTCTGTTTTTATTTTAAGGGCAGAAATCGATCAAGCCTGGTTTTCCCAGCCTATAAAAATACCCCTGTGCTGATTGTGGCCCTCCTTTGTGTGATTCCAGTTTTGGATCACTCACCTGAAAGATCAGAGACAGAACTTGTGGTCTGCAGCCTCTCCAGAGCCCTGAAACAGGTCCTTCACCTGATTCTGCACTCCTGAAAGTCTCTCTATGTATTTCCTACGGTAAAATATTCACCTTTTTAATATCTATTCACTCCATGGTCAAGCTTACAACTACAGATTTTTCCCCCTCTTCTATCACTTCCTACTGATAGAGCCCCCATTAAAAAAAAAAAAAAAACCAACCAAAAAACCCCAAAAAACCAAAAAAATCCCAACCCAAACCGAAACCCTAGTGACCCAGGTTTTAAACACAAATATAAATACCTGAATTCACATTTTGTCCTATTAAATCCTCCCCACAACACTTCCTGTTCTTAAAAACAACCCGCTCT
>VZRS01000524.1:0-127408 GCA_013398055.1 Ifrita kowaldi | reverse complement strand
GCGGGGGGCCTCGCTTTTCCCGCCGAAAAGAGGGGAGGGGGGGAGCGCGCGGGGCAAGATGGCGGCCGCGGCCCCGCCGTGAGGGGACGGCGCGCTCCCGCTGCGCGCGGCCGCCTCAGGGCGCCGCGGCTCCCTCCTGTAGCCTCCAGCACAGCCTACCGACACGGCCTCGGGCTGTAACGCCCTTCCTGAGGCCCAAGGGATCGCTGTCGTGTGGCCTTGTTGTTGCAAAATGCGGAGTATGTAGAAATTTTATTAAGAAACTATGTTCTTTGATGTTTTGCGTTTTTCTGCTTTCAAGCCTGATCAACAGGAAGGGAGATGTAACCCGTGAAACAGCAGCCAACGTGCTCTAAGTGATGTCCCTGTGTTAGAAAAACAAATTGTTGGTAGAATTGCCTTGTTAAGGTTTAGGGCTGGACATGCTTCGATGATCTCAGACCTAGGGGGAGGTTAACAAAGCTTGAGAAAAAAGGATGCCCACTGATAAAGGACACAAAGAATGCAGAATTTATGGGCCATCTGGCTAGAACTCCCAAGATAAGGAAGAAACTAATAAACCCAACTCAGCAACTGTGCTGAAATGATCTCCAACTGGGTAACGTGTAATTTTACATTTTACATCTGCAGGGGCAGGTCATGACCACCAACCCACAGACCACTGACCCAAAAGGAGAGAAAGACTGAGAATGAGACTAATTAGCATGAGAAACAACAGAATAATTAACCAAGAGAGGCTAGAATACTAATTCAGAAGAGAGCTATGTAACTTGTAGCCAAGGAACACTAATTCCTTTGTTTGCTAAAATGTGTAAATAGTAATAAATTTTGATAGTTGGTGTGCTGGATTTGTGGAATCCCACAGGGCCCCCAGCTGTGCAACTCCGAAGTAAATGACCAATGCCTCTCTGGAGTGTGTAACTATTGTTGCACACGGAGTAATTAATCCAATTTTTGTGGAGAACACCGTTACCCATGTTGAGCCCCAGGAGTTTTCTTCACAGTGTTTGCACAGGACCAGCCCTTTCCATTAAAGCCGTTTGTGTGATGAAAACAATGCAGTTGGTGGGTGGGGAGATTATTTCTTGCCACAGTCGTGTGTGACTCACATAAAGGTGGGTAAGAGGCAGATCTGTGACCCAACAGCCACAGGGTTCGATGAAGAGTTCAGTGAAAGGTGACTGCGTTTTTATGTGAGGGATTTTCAGCAAACTCCTGCCAGGGACAGAAAGACTTTGAGCCCATGCAGCCCTGGTGTCTGCCACCAGTGTATTTTCATATTTATTTTTAATATTCATGAATGAAAAGTGGTGGGAGGACGCTGCTGTTCATGTCTTGGCAATCACGCTAAGAATTGCCTGATTTTTGCAGGTTTTGAGTGACAGATGATTAAAGTTTGAATGGCAGATGAAGCTCAGTCACTAACACAGGAGATGTACAGCCATATACACTTCCAAAAAAAGGGAATTTCTGTGGTTGTATGTTCAGTGGTCTGTGTGCAGGACTCAGCAGAGAAGGGATTAGCCACTAAAATGAATTTTTTAGAATTTTAGCCATTAAAATGACTTAGTATGAGCTTAAGTTCTAAATAAGAATCGTGTGCTTTTAGTGTGTAGTATCTGCAACAATAATTTTGTAACAGGCTTTAAATGAGTAATGAATGATCTCTGCCTCGGATTAGAAATAAACCTGAACTGTCTTGCATCTTCCATCCTCCAATTTGCAGGTACAGCATTTGATCATTGAAGACCTGCAGCGTTCTGTGAATTTTCTCCTGGAAAACCACATCATGTGTTTGGTTTCAGGGTGTACTTGCAGCAGTTACCCAGCAACTTCCAGAGAGAAGGGTGGTGAGTTCTTGGGTGGCTTTTTGCAGCACCAGTGCTTTAAAGCAGCCTCCTCCACCTCCCCCCTGAGTTTTACCATCCCCGATTTCTGTGCTGTTGATCTTATTTCTGTGTAATTCACATGGAATTTAATTCTGGCTGCAGGAGTGTGCTTGGCATTAAAGCTGCCTGGGAAGCAAAATGAACACAATGATCCTTTATGCCAGTGAAACTCCCCCTGAGAGCAGCCTTATCCCAGAATAAGAATACACTTCCCAAATTGCTTGTACCACATTGTTATTAACTGAAACACAACCTCCCCCCTCACAAACTGCTCTTCTAGCATGGGGAGATGTAAACTCAGCACTCTTCACTGGGATAAAACCTCTCCATGAGGATTTTAAATGGCATAATCAGTCCAGCAGCTTTGTTCATGGAGGTCTTACACCCCAAACCAATTCTAACAAATCTGCAGTGACTTAAATAAGCATGAAATGGGGCTGCTGATATAATAGTAGGATGCAATCAACAGAGAAATGGTTCTAGGCACAGCTCCTGTGTGTTTATACTTCAGCAGAGACACACAGTCTGAACAGTCTGGTTTGCTTGAGCTTCACAAACTTGGGCCATGACAAAATATTGGGAGTTAATTGCGAATTGGAAGAATGTTTAATTCCCTTTGCTCTTGTGGTGCCTTTTAATTGTACTTGTGTGTAACTCAGTTTAAGGACAGCCATCCCTGCTGTTAATGACTGGTAAGTACTTCGTAGCTTCTGAAATACTGCTGTTCCTATTCCTGGGACATGTGGTACAGATCAGCTCAACAAATGCCTGATTGTTCTCTACTGGCCAGGTCATAGAGACCGGGGTTTGGTTAAAGACTAAACTTTATTAGACACAGGAATTAAAGCTGAGTGTGTTCAGTCTGTGTGTAAGAAACCAAGAAGCATTTCTGCAGCTTTTGGCTGCTCCCAAGGATTATTGTGGTGCACTGGAACGATGTGATTTATGTCCAGGTTGGGTTGTCTGGGAGGCAAATTTCTGTCACGGAGGACAGAAGGGAAAACACAGTCCTGTAATAAGGGGCAGTGCTGTGTGAAAGGAGTGCAGAAATAATCATTATTTCCTGTACTGTTTGTTCGGATAAAACAAAGATCACACCTTGTTCACACCTTGTGGAAAGTGCACTTTATTTTTAGGTATGTAAAGGTGTCACAAAGAAGGGGATCTGTCCTTAGACTTTCTTGCCTCTTCTGACAAGTGTTACTCCACCATACGTTATAGTCTGTGGAAGACAAATACACATTTAAACTCGAGGAAATCCATAGCTAAGTGGCAGAAGTCTCTGTAATTCATGTGTGAATCCGTCCTAGTCCACACGAAAATACATTCACACTACCTGCCTGTAAATATATGTACAACATTTGCATGAAGGAAAAGCTGGAGTTGGTTGTGCTCCTTGGAGCAGTGTTTATCCACAGGGACACTTTGTAGACACTAAGAGCTAATCAATATTTTTTCCTTCAGCATTTTTCTGCAAGTGCCCTTATTTTCCAGCACTTACCTCCACCATTTCGTTTCCTTTAACTTCCTGCTCGTGAGAGAATTTGTCTGATTTGCACACCAGCTTCCCGCCGACCAAGTTCACAGTGCACTGTTGGAACATTTAAAAAATATTTTTAAAAATTTAAATTTTGGAATTCAACCTGAGTAAGTAGAGGACTAATAAATAGGAAATAAATTACACTGATGTTTCATAATGACAGCTGCTAATTTAAACTGGAGAGCACAGCATTTGAACAGGAGATTTAGAGGCATTTCTGTTTGTTGAAGTGATAAAAATGTTTGCAAATGGAAATGGTACAAACGAGTTCCACTCAGGCACAAACTGAGGTTTAGGCATAAATAAAGAGCTAGCCCATTATTGGAATGCTTTACCTTTAGCTTCCTGCCATCCATGGTGGTGATGTCAGCCTCTTTGCCAAGTGTAAACGAGTTAGTTACAGATTTGTTGGGTGTTTTGGATGTCACAACAAAGTCATTGCCTTTTTGTTGTATTTCAACAACAGGCTTAATATCTTTGGCCAATTTGATAGTGTCATCTGGCAACCCTGTAAAAATAGGCAAAACAGCACTTTTTCTGTTATGGAAATAGCAAATTCTTTTCTCCAACAAAGGCACAAAAGATCCAAACAAATACTGGAAGGTGATGTCCAAGTTAAAAGACAAATCGTGTTTTGGATTCCTCACTTCTCTATGGGCTTTTACTCCATTCCTTCTAGTCTGGTTCGGTTTCGATATTATGTTTGGTGATGTGTCAGATTATGCATTGTTTCTTTTCCTAAAGGCTGACTGGAACTGAATTTTATTCTCTTGAATATCTCTTAAAAACCCCAACGGGAATGTTTGTTGGCAAAGGTAAGTGCATATTTATTGATGTAGCCCCTCAGAGATTGCACCTGATAATCGCTCAGAGATTACTCACCAGCTATCACACGTGCTAATCACTCAGAGATTACTGACCATTTATCCCACCTGATAATCACTGACAGATTGCTGACCACTTATCACGCGTGTTAATCATTCACAGATTACTGAGAGCACTAGTGCTGCAGAAGAGCCTCTGTACCAATAACTGGGAAGCTGAATGCATCATTGACAGCTTGTTTCTCGTTAAATATAGTTACAAAATTACAAATCAGTCAACACAACTTCATTTCTGGTATGACTCTTCATTCTTGAGGAGCTGATCTAAAATTAAAACAGGGGTTTGGGGGTTATCTTTCTATAACCTTTGTACATCAATTTTTACAGTTTTCAGCATCTTTTCACATCCAGATTAGATCAAACAGATTTAACTAGGCAGGGGAAGTTTGTCATAGAAAAAAAAGGAAAAAAACCCGTGGAAATAGAGCAGGAAAAGCTGTGGTGCAGTTGATTTGAGGAGGAAGCAGCCACTTACCCAGAGCCTTGAGAAAGGGCTCGAGGTTCTCCTGAGCGTAGATCTGCCAGGTGCCAGCGAACGCCATCGTGTGACAGAGCGAAGGCTCTCCCTGCTCACTGGGATGCTATTTATGGAAAGGGAAAGGCCAGCCCAAATTGTCAGGTGGCTAATTATTAACCGGGAGGGAGCAATTATTAATCAATTATTTGTTCTTAATGATCATAACCTCTCGTTCATGCTGCTCTTATCTTGAAAGTTGGGATGTTGCATTTGTTGTGGGTTACTGACCTCGGGTAATTGTCCATCGTTGTTGGAAAGTGTTGCAGTGCAGCTTCATTTATTTGCTTTTTGTTCACAGCTTCTGCGTTTAACACACTTGCAGTGTCTTGAATGGAATTCTTCAGATAAAGTTGCACAATTTACAATAGATCGAGGTAATTAGTATTGTACTAATACTAATTACCCAATTATCTAAATACTAACTTCCTAATTATCACAATATTCTCTACTGGGGCACTTGAACCTTAAATGGTGGATAAAGAATGAATAAAATCCACAGCTATTTCTTCCAAAATTGTGGGCCACCAATTGCTTGAGGACAGGGAAAATCATGTTGGAGTGGCACATCAGTGATGATCCAGCAGATGTCAGTGATGGGCATCTAAATCTGAATGAAATTCAGTTTCTTATTACTTTTTTTTTTTTTAAATAGAAGATAAAAGATAAAACATGAAACATTGCTTGGAGAGTGAATGCAGGAAGAAAATAGGATGTGTTATTTTTTCTTCTCACCAACTGCACCAGGAATTCCTCACTCATTGCAGCCCTTGAGTGAGGTTCCTTGCTGTCTGTGCAGGCATGACTGTTGATATTGGAAGACATTCATTAGATTATGTGTCTTGCAGGTCGATTGCTTAATTCAAACAGAGCCTGTATCCCAGGGGTGGGTGACCTTTCTAAGTTAACTTTTTATTCTATTCAAATAGAAACCCAGTGCTCAGCTTTTTCTTACCAATTCACAGCCCTCTTTTTAGTAGGTAATTTTAAAGAAAATTCACACACAAAGAGCCAGATTTGTAATTACATTTACCTGTGAGGATTCCTGATCTGCAGGGACATTTTTATGTGTGGAGTGTGTCCTGACTTCCCATACACCCACAGATGGAGTGATTTCATCATGGATATACTCAAAGCAGTGCTGAGATGTCACCACGGGGTTGAGTTTAATAACACACACACACAGGCTACAAGAAAATCTGTTACATGTAGTGATTTAATACAAAAAACCTCCACTGAAAGCCTCATATGTGAACCCTCTGGTATTTCCCACACAGATTTACCAGGGCAGGGTCTCTCTGGAAGGTGAACATGCAGTGTACACACGTGAGCGCACACACACACACACGAGAATTGTTCTCTAACAACCTGCCAAAATACCAAAATATTACTAAGATAAACATAGAGACACAAGCCTGAATTTTAGGGCAGAGACACTGAAGGGCATCTGAAGGAGTTAAATTCCTTTTAAAGTCGGGGAGACATAATTAACTAATTCATTTAGGCTTTTTTGTGGTAATCCCCCCTGGGACTTCCTGCTCTGTTCCTATTGGGATCTCCCCGTGTTTATAGACACTGATAGTGACCTGCCCTGTTTCAGACCCATATTTATTCTTGACATAGATGCTGTATTTTCCTGTGTCTTCATTGCAGACTTTCTCTATGGTGATTGTGACCATTGAGCCCTTCACATCCATCTTGTATCTGTCCTTAAACACGATGACCTTCTCATTTTTGAACCAGGTGATCTCTGGGTAGGGATCTCCAGACACACAACAAGTTAAGCACAGGGTCTGTCGTGAAACAGAGAACACAGATGGATTATGGAGTTATAAATGAGCAAGGAAATTCAGTTCATAGAATCACAGAATCATTTAGGTGGAAAAAACCTTTAAAATTGAGTCCAGCTCTTAACCAGCCCTGCTAAGGCCACCACTGAACCACGTCTCCAAGTGCCACATCCACACATCTTTTAAATTAAGAACAATAAAATCCAGTTCTCACATTTTCATTAGGTGACATTCCAACACTGCTACTCCTTTTCCTGATATCCTCCAGTACAATCAGGATTAACCTGCCTGAATTCACTGGGCCTGACTCATATTTGTGCTGCTGTCTTTTTATAGCTTCTTATGCTGTAAAGCAGCACTTCCACAGGCACATGGTGAGTTTGCAGTTACTTTACAGGGGTTTTATGCTGCCTGTGGAAGGGGGAATGTGACTCAGAAATGTAAGCAGGGAGTTGGTCTGATGGGAAAATCAGGCCCAGCGCCTAAAGGCCTTAGAAGTCCAATTCTGTGAAATGGGAAGACAACAGAAAGATGACCTAGGAGGGCACCACTTCCCACCTCTGGCAACTGCAGCAGCTCAGAAAAGCTGCTGGCAATGTACAGGAGGAGAAAACAAGGATTTTTCCTCCTCATCAGTGATCCTTCTGTGTCTGTGCAAGGACCAGTTAACAGAGTTACTCAATATTACCTTGTCCTCCATGATGGTGGCAACATCTGGCAGACCTTGAACGACCCTGGCACGACCTGGGAACGAACAAATACAACCTTTTAGTTTTTCTTATCAGCAAACTTGGCTTTGTTTCACTGAAGGAAAGAGATTCATTTACTTACGCTTTTCTGCTATTGCTGCTTCCCTGAAAGGCAGAGAAAATGATTGTAGTTTTATTTATTAGCCATTAAATTAACAATTTAGAGTATGAGACTCAAAATAGATTTAGCTGTGAAAACATTTAGGCAGGAACTTACTTCAGCCTCTTGTGCTCAGCCAGGGCATCTTCAAAGACTGCAAGAAGGAAAGGTTTTAGGGAAAGTTGCCTTTTGTTTCGTTTGACTCAGTAGATTTAACATTATGTTCTTGTTATCAGTGCTGGGATTACATGGATAAATGTAATTACCCTCTAGATGGTATC
The DNA here is from genome assembly GCA_013398055.1 of Ifrita kowaldi. NCBI lineage: Eukaryota > Metazoa > Chordata > Aves > Passeriformes > Cinclosomatidae > Ifrita > Ifrita kowaldi. The sequence continues at coordinate 119,661 of VZRS01000524.1, read as the reverse complement.
TACCCCTGCCTTAAGGAAACACAGCTCTGTTTGTGTACTGCTGAAATAAGTGGGAGTGAGTTCTCTCTTTCCAAAGAGAAGTTCAGAGGAGGAAGAACCTCCAACAGTTTGGAAAAGCCTTTGTAAACCTGAAAATTCTCTTTTCCAAGATGCCACCTGTAAGCTCTGTTGTCCAGTGGAGGAATTGGACACATCCCAGGAGCAGCTGCCCCCTGCTCATCCTTTCCCCAGCAGTGCCCTAAAGGCTTCAATCCTTTTTCCTGCCCATTTCCCCTCTCCTCGTGCTTCTGTGGGCCTTTCACTGTCCTCCCTACCCCAATTCCATATGGAAATCAGCTCCATCTCCAGTAAGGAGAGAGGAATCCCTGCCCACAATTGGAAGGGCTCCTGGAAAGCAGCTCAGGAACATGCCATGGTGTGCCTCAGCTCACCTTGCCCAGACAGGTCTGTTGACAGTTTGTGGGAGCTGTTCCCATCGAATAACTCCAGGGAGTATTTGCCCTTATCAGCCTCCGTGGGGTCCAGGATGTGAAGCCAGATCTGATTCATGGTGCTCCCAGCTCTCATCCTGTCACGGCTTTCCAGTTGTTTCTCCCTGAGTAGACAAGTGATGTCATTTCAGTAATATTCAGGAGAGCTGGAGAAATCAGAGCATTCACTTTTTTCTAGACCTGTAGTGGTTGGAAGTGTGGGAGTCAGGATTCATTTAATAGAGAGAGGAAATCCCATGGGGCTGTGCTTTTAGGCAGTTTGCCAAAGCTTCACAAACTCTACAAAAGACCTCTTAGTTCTTATTTAGGAGATTAAATACCGTTTACATGCTGAATATTTGTAAGTATTTAGCCCTTGAATGTTATTAAAAATTCACCCCCTATATGTGTAGGTGGTATCTAATAAAACACCAGTTCTCTATTTAGGAAGACATTATGAGGCTAAATTAGTCAGTGTTTGGGAAGAATTTTGTAATTTTGGGAATATTTTTTATTCAGAGTGGGGGAAGAGAGTGGTTTAGGAAAATGTGAAGTAGTAAAAATAAAGTGTTTGAAAAAATTCTGTCTGTAACTAAGGAGGCTGTAACTGAGAAATATCATAAATGCAGCATCATTATTATTCTAGTAAAGATGATCACTTATAAATATTTCTGCAGTGCTAAGATAAAAATAACATGGCTATTCATTCTGGAATTCCCAGACACGTTCCAGGATGAGAGTGAACTTTGGTTTTCAACCCTCGCTCACACAAATCTACAATTGTCTTAAAAATATATGGGCTAAGGCTGAAATGTTTAATTTTGGATAAACAGTTACAAGCAACAGGGCTCCAGAAGCTTTGCAGATATTTTTGGGGGACTTACTTGTGATACCAAGTCGTTTTCATGTAGTCTGTGTAGTACTTGACCTCTGTGTAGATTTTGATGCCTTCCTCAGTAGGCTGGATTTTCAGAGGCGTAGCAGAAAGAGCTGGTGGTGTAATGGAAAGACTGAAATTGGGGAGGAATGCACAAATTTACCTGTTCCATAACAAAATCCCAGCTAAAGGAGCAGTGAGGGGATGGTGCTGTGGTTGTTCCACACCCAGGGCCAGCTCAGGAGCAGTTGGCTCTGGCTGTGCCATCCCACCTTTCCCCCTCTGCTGTAAGTGCTGGGAGCTGACATACCACTGATCCTGCACAGCTCCTTCAGAAGCTCCTCAAAGGCTGAAAGACAAAGATTTAAGTGTTTATAAATACAATACTTAGCAAATCACATCCAATCTACCAATTAATTTCACTGTGGTTGGGATGTTTTATATCCACGAGTTATTTGCTGGTTTTTTCTGTGGCAAAGCTCACTGGGAACGGAGCTTTTGCCTCTGATTCATTTGTTTTCAGATGCTGGGCATTTCTTACTAAATTTAGATGCTCCTATCTTCCTTCACACTCACCATGTGCAACCAGCTGCCTCCCAGACAGGAGATTTATGTACCAGGTTTAAATGATGGATTCCAGATGTCGGGGCAGGATTTAATCTTGGGCAGCAGAATCTTCTGATTGATTCTGGGTTGAAGTGACTGAAACATTCCTGAGCTTTTATCTGTGGGGCTTGACAAATTTATAATGCTGTCCTAGCTTGAGAAATGACTGCAGGTGGAAATGACATTAGGATGTAGAGCAGGAAACTCTTCAGATTTGACCAGTAACATTTTAATTCAGGTTTTAACTCCTATAAAAGCATGTAGGATGTGTAGGTTTCGTAGAAAGTGAGGCTATTTGGTTTTAAATCCAAAATGAACACGGGGCAGGGGTGTGAGTGTGTCTTATTGTGTGATCCAAGGTTCTCTTACCTCCTTTTGTGAGGTCCAGCTGGGTGGAGTCCTCTCCTCGATTATCTGAAACAACTGCTTTGTACAGGCCCTCATCTGCCTTGGTTACCTACCAAATGCATGTGTGCTTGTGTAATATTGGTTAAAAAACCCAAACAAGCCCCAAAACAAACAACACCATTTTCCTGTGAACCTCTGAGCTGTTTGATGTTTCACCTTTGTGATCTGCAGAGTTCCCATCCCAGTCTGTGGATCAAACCCTCCACCAGCTCGTGCCTTGTGATTGAAGAACCACTGGAAGTTGGTGTCCTTCCTCAGGTTTGTTGCCTGTTTGAAGTCAACATTTAGAAGTCAAAATACATTTGATTTCTCAGTTCTTGGATGTCCTAATATGAACCATCACTTACATTACTCCAGATTTTTACAAACTCCCTTCTTTGTTAAAATTTCTGCCCCAAATAAACCATCTCCTTGCTGTCACTGGTCTGCAGCAGAGCATTTGCACAAGCACTGCTCATATCCTCTGAAAATTCCCACCTAAAATTGAATGCTGAAGGAATTCAGCCCGGGCTCTGTGTACCTTGCAGGTGAGGAGCACTTCGCAGCTCTCCAAAACTTTCCATTTCAAGTTCTCTATGAAATGTGGACCTGGAAAAGAAAATAAATGGCTGTAGTGGTGCCTTTGCCGTGTTTCCTGCGGGAATGCCTCCATCTAGTGCTGAATTCCCGCAGTGCAGCTGGGAATTCCCACGTTCCGCAGGACATGGGGAGGGAAACTGTGAAATAAATAACTGGAGACACACTTTCATCCTATACTGAACAACTCTGAAGCCGGGAAGGAGACTGTATTTATAATGTGGTGTCACACTCGTTTTTAACTGAATATTTTTATCCTCACTAGCAGGGACTCACCTTTCCAATTGCAATATTTTTCCTCTGAATTTGTTTTGTAAACTTCTTTATTCATCAACATAAGATAGGATCTTTATAAACTTAGCTAGAAATCCTGTTTTCTACAAGGAAAGGCAGTGGATCTTAATTACAGAATATATATTCAGGTTGGACAATTTTCAGAGTTTGAAAGTGTTCAGTGTCACAGCACTGATGCAGAAGATCTCTATTGATAAATCTGGTGAGTTTGGCTAAAACTATTTCATTGTCTTGATTTTTGAGGGCAGGGCAAAGTATCTGAAAACAGGAGTCTTATCCTAGTGTCTTAATCACCTTAAAGAATGTGTTTAAAAAGATGATAAAGTGAAATAACTTTGCTTGGGTTTTGCCATCCTGGCATAATTCTGACAAGTCCTTAACCTTTGGTTGATCTTACCCTGCTTTTTCTTCCATTGTCTCCTTTTTGCTTCAGCTTCTTCTGCCACTTTGGCAAAAGCTGTGAGACAGCAAAGGACAAAGTCAACAATATTATTGGATATTTCTTGTACCAAGGGTGTTATCATTAGAGCTGTGCTGGTTGTTTATGCTGAGAGCCTAACATTTATTTTCATAAAAAACGAAAAAGCACCATTGAAGACCTGACCATTAAGCATTTAGCAAATTAAATACAAGATTTGACCATATAAAAAGGTAGGCCAGAAGCCCTGAAATTAAAATATTTAAAAAGTAAGAAACACTGAAGAAGGCAGAGAGCACAACCACATCTAACTTCAGTATCTGCCTTTACACTGTCAGTAAAGACAAATGGGCACTTTTAGAGCACAGCTCATCAAACTTATTTTCTATCCTGAACCCAGCAAGTGCTGAATCACTCTGGGGAAGTGCCTGTGTCTCTCCAGGGAGTCAGGGACATTTGACATTTTACAGACATTTTCTATTCAAAAACTGAGGAAGCTTTAGAAGGTCACTTGAAAGCAAAATGCAGAGAACTGAAACCAGAGACAGGCACACGATGGGGAAGGATTTGAATGAGAATCTTGTTACTTTCTATTTTTAATTAATTTTTGGAGGCTCTCTGTGCTGCATGTCCAGGGAGGTGCATGTTCCATGTTGAGCTTGTGTTGCCATGTCCTGGAGTGCAGTTGACACTGTTTCTTTACTGCTTTCAGTGCAGTGCAATGAACCAGCTGCTAAATACACTGAATTTCCAGCCTGATCCTGCCCTGAGATAAATGACTACACCAACTCCACTCTGCTGCCAAGGCACAGTTCACCATTGCAAGCTAATATGTGAAACATCTGAAAGAAAGAGCTAAGCATTCCACTTCAGCAGACTGCTTTTGTCATCAAGCACCTATTTATAAGACCAAAAGCTTTAATTTATGGTAAAGAGAGATTCAGATCATTTCTGAAATGATTCCTGGACTTTAAATGTGGGCTAAAATTTGCTCTCTCCATTCCCAGTGTGCCATTAGAACTGTTGGAAATACTTTGGGGCCTTAAGTGCCTCACAAACTTTCCACTGAGCATGGCAGTCTATATTTGATCCCGAATTTCCACTTACATTCATCTGTGAGAACAAGGGTGAATTGATTTTTGGCTTTCCCATCTTTGAGCTGGGCTGTGTACGTCCCTTTGTCATCAGCACAGAAATCTTGGATTATCAGTTCCACGAGGCCTTTCTCTTTGACAAAGTTGATTTTGTGTGTCTGTGAAAAACAAAGAAAATAGGATAAACTGAAGAGTTTTTCCACAGTAGAACTGTTCCAAGGACTGAGAAATAAATCACTTCCATCTGCTCTTAGAATTGATGAGATTTGTCTGTAATCAGTTCAAAATCTCCATCAAAATATCTGATGAGAATTTAGAAAACTGGGAATGTGTCCATTTGCTCAACCCCCCTGTTCAGCAGTGGAAAAGTCAATCAGGATTAAATGCAGAAGGAAACCTACTGGGGTACTGGTGAGCTCCTTGTCATTGAAGATAAGGTGCAGCTCAGCATTTGGGGACAGCTTCTCCACCTCCAGCCACAGCCTCACTTCCCCTTTCTCCAGAACATCAATGTTCCAGCCAGATATCAGCTTGATCACTGGCAAACAGAGAGAATCCCGCAGGGGAATCACAGGCACACCACAGGATTTGCCTCAGCCAGGGCTGTGCTGGGGTTCCCCTTTCCCAGGCTGGCTCTGTGCTCGTGGCTTTTTGCTGCTTCAACTTACGTGGGTTCCTGATTTCGTGGCTGCGTTTCAGTAACTTGTCCAGATCTGAAATGCAGAGAATAAAAAGTCAGCACTAGGCCAAAACAAATTAATTGTATCAATTTAATTGAATTTGTTGATAAACTTTATTTATGTCAAAGAGAAGATAAAACATTCGATAATGGGGAGGACTAGAGAAGGCGGTGAAGGTAATTTTTGGTTATATCTGAATAAAATGTTGGTTGGATCAATTCAGGGAGCATGCTAAAGAAGTTTTAAATCCCTGTGACAGCATAGCCAAGTGTGAAATCTGAACTGCAATGGAAAAATGACTTTGCAGGAGCATGGAATCTTTTCTTAGGGTACTGTAAAAGAAACCGCCCTTGAGCCTTCAAGGAATGGGAAACATCTTTTTAATGATACCATTAAGTGACATTAGTCACTCACTATTCTCCTGCAAGAAACTTTTCTCTAAACATCTAAGATTAGAAAATTAGGGCACATTAGTTTTTTGTTGTTGGCAATTACCAATTTTTACCTTCTTTTGTTAAAGTGCAGCTGGCAGAGATATCATCATCTACATCCGTGACTTCCACTGAATACACACCCAGGTCCTTTTCTGAGGGCTCTTTCAGTATCAGTTTTGATCTAGAAGTAAAAGGAATAATAGCAAAAATTATATTTTCCTCATAAATGATGCCTCCTGTAACAGAATTTGATACACCCAGAACAGGAAATGTAGAACTCATGGGAATTTAAAAGTGACACGAGGAGCAAGGTAAAGATATTGGGAATATGACAGCAGATGCTCCCCAGATTGCACTGAACAGCCCATTTCATGGACACCAGGGCTGGAAATCAAGGAAAGGAGAGGGAAACATTTGGCTTCACATTTTTCCTGATGTTTAATGTGTTCTTTACTCGCCAGTCCATGATCATTTTCTCAGTGTGCATTAGATACTCACCTATTGCCTTTCTCTTCAGTCTGGACTCTGTCAGCATCTGGAGGTCCCTCATAGTCCTTTGACCAGATAAATTCAGAGGAGTCATTCTTTTCAGGAGCTTCAAAAGCCATATAAATGAAACCCTCTTCATCCACCCCGAGCTCAATTTCATTTGTGCCTGTATGAGTGAAAAACCCACAAACCATTCCTTACCAAAGCAGATCAGGGCTGAGCTTCTGCGTATCTAATTCAAAAAACAACCTCCAAAACCCAAACCACACAGCGCACAGTTAGAGCTAATTAATTTGGGCAGTTTGATTTGTTAATCTTTGTTTTACTGAGGGTGTTTCTTGCTGTGAAGCAAGTAGCTGATGCGTCATAAAGCAGTTTTTCACCCAGATCATCAGTTTATTTACAGACTGGCCCAATCTCATCACTTTTAGTTTCATACCAGCTTTGGTTTTAGCCACCACAGGATCTGAGGGGAGTGAAGGGGGTCCAACCCCAGCTTTGTTCAGTGCTCTTACTCGGAAAATGTAGCATTTCCCTGTCTCCAGGTCTGAAACCTGCAGGAAACACAGCCAGGAATTAATGTCAGACTAAGAGAAGCAGCACTTGGGCACTAAGAGCAGCTACAAACCTTCATGTGGGTGGTGGCTATGGGCTGCTTGTTTATTTGTTTCCACTCCTCTGAGCCTTCTTCACACAGGTCTATGAAATACCCTGTGACTGGCCCTGCTCCCAGGTACAGTGGGGCTTCCCAGTGCAGCTGCAGGGAGGAGTCCCTCACTTCAGTGCACCTCACGTCGTAAGGAGGGCCTGGCACACAAGGGAACAGGGAGAACTGCAGTTGGGTTGGGATCAGAGAGCAGAGTTTAAGGTAACAGTTGAATGTGGGTCTGTAGGGGATGCTTTGTGTGATAATTAGGGGTAGGTTTATAAAATAGCATAACCAGCTGCTTTAATGTTATTTGCTGTGGTGTAAAGACAAAGCTATTCAGAGTTTAGATCCAGATTATTCATTCTCTGGAAACAATATTATTAAAAACACCTGGGTGGTGTTTCTGTGGAATACAGGAATAATACCCTGCATGGGAACATCCCTGGAAGTGTTTGTGTGCTTTTCTGTCCTGGGAGCAACCAGATCTGTGGCAGAAATCCCTTGGAAGAGTGAGGAGATAACAAATACACCTGGTGGTATTTTCCTGGGTGGTTTTACGTGAGGGATACCTGGCTCTGGCATTGTCCATTCCTCACATCTGAACAAGTCGCTGGGCTCGGACACTTCCCCAACTCCAGCCCTGTTCATGGCACGGGCACGGAACTCGTACAGGTGCCCCTCCTGCAGGCTGCTGACCTTGGGGTGCACAAGGGCAGACATGGTTAGTGCAGCCCTGCGTGGGCTGGGGAGGGCAGCAGGGCAGTTCTGGACTAGAGGAAGTAGAGAAAACCCATTTGCTGGCTTGGTCCAGCTGTTCCCAGCTGTGCTCCAAATGAATACCGTGCAAACTCGCTGAGGAATTGGCTGAGTGTTGACTTCGTGCCAGTCCAGCTCAGAGTGGTCGTGCTGGTCCAGGAAATATCCCAGGATCTTCGTTCCTCCTTTGCGCTTCGGGGCCTTCCAGCCGATGGTCATGTCAGCCTTGCCACAGTGCAGCAGCACAAAGCTGTGTGGGGCCGAGGGACAGGCTGGGCACAGAGGGACAGACAAAACACAACTGGTCAGCACAACATCCAGGTTCTCATTTGGAAGTCGCATGGATGTGTCTCAGGATGTTTCTTGCCTGGTGCTTTATGGTTTGTGTGACAGAAAACATAGAAGCAGTGGGTTGATAAAATGGGGAACATGGAGGGTTAGATCCTGGACGGTGTGGTTGTAGGATTTTCTAATTTCCCTGAGAAATTCCCAGTGTTGTTTTCAAGACATCACATAATTAAGCATTTAAAATGGTCACTCGTACCAGAGCCAAATTAATGCTGCAAATGTAACACACTACTCGGTCAAAATGCTAATTAATTAACTCTGTCCACGCTTGGCAAGTGTAATTGGTGGCAGAAGCTGCAGGGTACAAGAAAATGAGTTCCCTTTTGTTTTGTTTCTCAGACACTGTCACCATAGCAGGCACTGGGAGCTGTGCCTGACAGATGGGGGTTTAATTTTGGTCGCTACTCACCGATCGCTGGCCTGACAACGATGGGATCTGTTTCTGGTGAGCTCTCACTCAGTCCTGCCTCACTGACAGATTTCACACAAAACACATATTCTTTTCCAGGCTGCAGCCCAGGAACAGTAAATCTGGGAGAGCAAATTAATATGTTTGTGTTTGCCTGTGCAAAGTACAGGTAAACAGTGCTTAACCAGACAGCAGCACACTTTAATAAGGCTTTGTTCTTGCAAAATCATTATTTGTCACTACAAATTAATGTGTCCCATGAAATGGCTCCAAATAAATCACAATGGATATGGATCAGATGGAGAGGAATCACCATTGGCAGGGAGATAAGCAGGACTTTTTAATGGACTTTTTCTGCTTGACATGACCCCCACAGCTGGAGAGGGACTGTAAATCCTGCATGTGATTGACACCGACCCACTCTACTGGAAAACAGGCAAAACCATGGAATGTGGTTCTGCTGGTGCCCCAGGGTCTGTGTGGCTGTACAGGAGAGCACACAGCCTTTGCTGCCAGCTCTGGGTGTAAAAGTGAGGCTTGGAGCAATCATGAACCCTCCAAGAGGCCGTGGTGTTGGTGTGCGTGCCGGCCTGTGTGTGGGGACTGAAGGAAGTTCTTTTTTTATCTGAAACATGACCCCAGCCAGAAACAGAAGAATCCAGGTTGGGCCCCTGTCATCCCTCAGTGGAGCAGAGGAGCTGAACTCACTCATTGCATGTCACTGGCTTGTTATTGACTGTTTGCCATTCCTCCGTGCCCGTCTCCCGGCAGTAGATGTAATAGCCAAGGGGCTCCAGGCCATCCTTTGGCTTGTCCCACTGCAGAACAACAGATGTCTTGGTATCTCTGAAAGCCAAAACCTGAGATGGTGGAGGCAGAGGAGCTAAAAAAGGAAAGAAACAAACAAAAGACACAGACAAAACCAGTGATGGTTAAAATCTATACTATAAAAAGCCCAAAATATCAGAAATTAGTTAGTCTGTTTGGTTTATTCACCTTTTCCAGAGCACCATTTTCAAATTGTTGCCCAGAGAAGCTGTGGCTGCCCCATCCCAGGAAGTGCCCAAGGCCAGCTTGGATGGGGCTGGAGCAACCTGGGATAGTGGAAGGTCCCTGCCCGTGGATGAGCTTTAAGTCCCTTCCAACCCAAACCATTCTGGGATTCTGTGGAATCAGAACTAAATGCCACAGACAGGGGCCCACTCTACAGGATCTATTTTTGTGTTTGGGTTTGCCACATCTCCTCTTCCTGTCCCGCTGATTTCAGCAGTTACCCCACACAACCTCCTCTGAATTAGAGGGGGAACAAAACTCATCTACTGATTGTCCTTGGCTCCACCCTGAACTGGGACCTGCTTCACTCTGCAGCGAAAGCCATGAATGGCCACTGGAGCAGCTTCAGTGTGGGACAATATACAAATAGAGAGTGAGTGCTCATCTCTCTGCTTAAGAGAAACACCAACATGAGCCTTTGCCCCTCCTGCTGTCAGCTCAGTCCAGGAAGAAACAACCCAGAGCAGCCGTGCAGAGGCTGCTGTCCTGGCTGAGCCCCCCAACCCAGGCTGCTGCAGCCTCCTGGCATTCCTTCCACACTGTCACCTCCCTCACACCATGCTGGAAGCATCCTTGGATTAAACACAGGCTTCAACTGTTCCTATTTTATTAAATGTAATTCCCCACTCGCTGCTTGCTTAGATTTACACTGCCCTGTCCAACTGCAAACCAATTAAAGAAGGATTTAAGGCTTTAAGAGATTTCCTTATATCAAAGCGACTGCTGTGTAATCATAGACCATGAAGTTTAGAGGAGAGGGTGGGCAGGGGATCCCCCTCATTCCTTTCAGAGCCAATGCCCTCCTCCACGTCGTTAGTGCAGAGCAGAGTAATGCAGTAATTACCCAGTTTTGCCCCGGCGGTGACGGGCGGGCTGGGCAGGGAGGGCTCGCTGATCCCGTACTTGTTCACGGATCGCACGCGGAACCGGAACGATTTTCCCTTAGCCAGATCAAAGAGTGCAAATCTTGGGGAATTTGCTGGCATATCCAGGTTCACCATTTGCCAGGAGTTGCTGCCTACGAGCGACTGTAAGGGAAAAGGTGATGATTTACAGCTGCTGTTGTAAGCACAAAACCCTCCTGACCAATAACAAAGCTGGTCTTTGTAGGAAAGGAGTCTCAAAAAACCCCAAACAAAACACAAACCAAAGCCATAAATGACGTATTTCTTGTTGATACACCCAAATGTTTTTCCCTTGGCAACAGAGGGCCCCTTTCCTACAGGAGGTGAGAAATGAGACTGTATAAAAGGAGATTGATAGAAGATACTAATTAACCAACAGAATGATTAGTGGGGAACAGAACAGTGAGGTATTGTGCAGTTCTTCACAGCTTTTCCACCCTTCAGGGCCGTAGGGCAGGAACAGTTCTTCCTGTTAGAATTCTGCCACTGTTCTGTGGTGTAAAAGTTACTTGTTTATTCCTTGTTAATCATTAGTCCTTCAGTTTGTGTCAGCATCAGGATCGTGGCTCAGGGGACCTGGGGGCTGGAGGAGGCTGAACCAGCCAGGTTTGAGGCTGGATCTCCCCAGTTCCTGACTGGGAATGGCCTCACCTGTGCCATGGCCCACATGAGAAACAAATGGTTCTGCTCTGCAGCTCCCCTCCTGCGTGATATTATTTTCTTACCTTTTCCACATAATAATTCAGGGGCTCTCTGCCTCTTGGATCCGGTTCATCCCAGGCCAAAGCCACGTAATCTTCTCTGACCTCACTTGCGTGAACATTGGTGGGTGGCAAGGGAATTTTGATGTGTCCTGTGGGAAGGCAGGAGTGGCTTTATTTCAGTGATAACACGGCAGGAAAACCAAGTTCTTTTACAATGGATTCTGTTCTCCCATTGTAAATTAAGATTCTTCAATATAAAGAAGGAGATAAACGCTTTGGGGAAATTTGAACTCACCTTCCAGGTCATCCTTGGATATTTCTATCATCCTGCCCTCATCGTATGGAATAACTGTAATGGCAAACAGGGCAGTGTTATCCACCCACAGGAGGTGCTTGGGGAGAAAGACAGAACCCAGGACTGGGTCATTTGTTCTATACATAATTGTAGACATTTTATGTCACAAAGAATGGTATTTCTGTTCAGGATGGGCTCAGAAAAGGCATTTGTGGGAATGGGAAGGATCTGGACAATCTGCACTCAGTTATTCCTGCAGCCTCCCGTGGTCCTGAGGGAGCAAATTGTCCTGGGTTTGGTACCAACCTGTCACTCTCTTGTCCCTGCTGGCATCGTGGGTTGTTACGGGGTCACTGGCCTTTGAGGGGTGGCTGATGCCAGCCTTGTTGACAGCCTTGACACGGAACTGGTACGTCTGTCCCTCAGCAAGGCCCAGCACTGGGCACCTGCAGCTTTTCACAGGCTGGGCATTGCACTGCACCCACTCCTCTGAGCCAGCCACACACCTGCAAGGAAGCACAGCCCACGGGGTTCCTTTGTGCTAGTTCCACAATAGAATAGAATAGAATGAGGGGTTTAGCTCAAAGGTGATTAACTGACAGACCTTTCAATGAGGTATCCCAGGATTGGGCTTCCTCCGTCATCACTGGGTGCCACCCAAGAAAGGACCAAGCAGTCCTTGTTCACATCGTGGCATTTCACGTTGAGGGGGGATCCTGGGGCACCAGCTGTTAGTGCTGCAGCATCTGTACCAACACCAAGTGGGGGTGCTTAGGTTTTGTTCTTTTCTCTTCCAAAATTTTCATTGAATAGATTAAATTTTAAGTGTCCGAGGGCCTATCCCAGTAACACAAATCCTATTTTCTAATATCGAAATCACCACTGAAAAGAAGATTTGGTCATTGTGGTAATTGTATCCATGCTCAAAATTGGGAGCTATTTCCTTGTGTGTGAGGATGGGAATTCCTTTATGCCAAGGCATTAGGAAAGGAGATCTGTAGGTTCTGTAGATACCTCTAACAAACACATAAGTGGTCTGCTCCTTGTATCCATCCAGCGAGGGGACACGGATGGTGTAGAACCCCTCATCCTCTTTGTGAGCACACGGCACTGTCAGAGAGGCCTCACAGTCCTGGTACCTCAGTTCCTGACGTTCTGAGTCCTGCAACAGCTCCCCTGTGGAGCAGGAAAAGGGAGAAAGGAATTTCACCTGGATTTGCCTGGTTAGGAGTGGTGGATTTCCAAATGCAGCAAAAAACACAGAGTGAGATGAGAGATCTCTAAGACATTCCTGACATTATTGTTGTGCCTTCAAATTACAGCCATGGACAGAAAGATTGCCAAGATGGAAATGTTTGATTGCCAGCAGAACAACACAGAGTATCCAGAAGTTTTTCTCACTGGAGAACCACAGGCTTTTCAAGCACTTGGCACTTTCTCTGCATCATCTTTTACAAATGGGGAAAAGACAGACAATCAATAGTAACATCTGTAGCTTGAACAGAGCTGAGAGCAGCTCAGGAATCCTGAATTTTAATTTTTTTCTTTTTTTTCTGTGAACATTCAGTCACAGCTATGAATTCCAGTGGGATATTCCCAGAGATAAATGCACATAAACTCAGCTGTTGCCTACAAACCATCTCTGAACCAGGTGATGCCTCGTTGGTGGTCCAGTAAATCAGAGGAGAAGTAACAGGAGAGGGTGAAAGGCTCCTTTTCTCTCGCAAATAAGGGTTTCAGTGGAAAAGCAAAGTCTGCCTCTCTGGCCAAAAGGGATCCTATGGAATAAGGGTAGAAGTCAGCATGGTAAAGAGACTTCCAGAGCCTTCCTCTTGTAGCATTTTTATTGTCATATATTTAGAGTGGGCCTTGCACTTTGCATGTGCAGTCAGGCTGACAGGAAAAGCTCTCAGGGAAAAAATAATCAAATTGCATCAGGCTATAAAAATAATTAATAACAACATCAATGATTTACTCACTTTTGTATATTTCTGAATCAAATCCTGACTCCTTTCCATAATACTCTGTAAGACAAGAAGAAAATATGTTTAACAAATCTCATGGAGTGTTTATCTTCTTAAAAACACCCAGTGATGCTCAGCAAACTGTTTTTCTCTCAAGCCAGCCCTTAATTTGAACCTTTAAAGTGTCACCATGGGGTAAAACTTTAATTGATTTGACAGCTGATGCCCTTCACAAGGCACTGGGGATGTGTCTGCAGAGGAAATTGCTCCTGTGACTGTTCCAGTGCACGCAATCCTGCTCTGAATGCTCACGTGCACTCAGTTACTCAGAGCTAAGGAGGGGTTTGTCACTTTGGCTTCTGCCTTTTCAAGCTGCACTAGGCAAGTTAAAACCAAATAAAATAAAGATTTGAATAAAAGCAACCCCCTGGGTTTTAACAGCATTCCCAGAGGATGATGTGGGATTCTTGAAAACTACCAGTGACTGGGGCTTCAAGATTTAACCTAAAGAAAGGATGTTTGTGCTGGGACACTGAGATAATTCCTGGAGCTGAGGGAAGGATGTCCCCAAATCAGTTGTTTCTGGATTCTCTGGAGGCATCACAGGTGGATGCTGGCCCACCCCACCTGCTCTGACCTCTTGGCATCACAGCACAACGTGAAATCCTTTGGAGCTGAAATCCAAGAACCGATGCACTTAAGATGGAACTGAGATACTTTTCTCTCTCAAGTTGCAAGAAAATGCCCATAAAATGAAGCCTGTCCTTCCAGTGGCTGAAGTTTGGCAGCAGCAGACCAAAAGATGGGGAGTGAGTGTTACCACTGAGGAGGAGGGAAATATAAAGCACTGGAGGTAAAACAGCCTCATCCCAGGTCCTGTGAGACCCTCAGTGATGTCTTTAGGGAGAGGGGACTGTGGATCCCAGGGACCCTCCCCTGGCATCGAGGCCTTTCCAGATGGTGAGGGGCCAGGGGAGGAGATGCCATGGCCTGCCTGGGGCATGAGGAATGTTTCCAGTGGAGGCAGGATTAAGGCCTTGGTGTAATCTCTATTTTGAGAGCAGTAAATGCAAATAGCAGAAGGAAGACTCGGGTTACTGGGATGGGTTTGGGAGGAGGAGCAGTGGGGGCCCCTCACCACAATGTCTGCAGTGGTTTGCAAAGCTCAGCCCTGCTGAGGGGGAGGTTAACCAGGCACTTAGAGGTGAGGAGAGCTGTCCCAGCCAGGCCTTTCTGTGCTAGACCACAGCCCCTGTTCCATCCTCATTCCTGCTCTGATCCTAAACATTCCAGAGGGAATTGAGAGGAGTGGGTGATTATTGGCCTGGAATTTTTCTTTCAGGCTGCTGCTGCTTTGTGGCAAAGGCAAATTCCTGTAGTGGCCACACTGTGAGAGCCTCCTATGCCTGTTATTTTAAAAACAGCACAGATCAAAGAAGAAAACCTTGCATTTGCCCTTGGTAGTTACTGATTTCAGGGCAAAATGTGGAATTCTCTGCAATAATGCACTGAGAGGTCCCTCTGAAAGCCACAGTCCTTGGGAACCCATTTCTTGCTTATCTTCAGCAGGCTCTTTGTAAGCCTGTTGCGTGTTTAACTGTGGGGCTGTTTCATAGCAGTCCAGAAGAAATAAGCATCTAAATTTAGTACAATTTTATCCCAGTGAAAGGACAGCTGTGTCCATATGGAATCTGAAAGGAAAAACTTTGCCTGGGCCCAGAAGTGACTAAGGAAGAGAAGTTGTTCTTTCAGCTCCTATCAAACTGCTTTGCTTTTCCAGAGTACTTGTGTGTGCCTATCAAATAATGAAAATATTTTGAAGACTCTGCAGTATTTGAAAGTTTAAACACAGAGGACCATTTGTACTTACTCCTGACAAGCACTGTAGCAAATGAATAAGCTTCACCATACTGATTCTTTACTTCCACACTGTATTCAGCAGAATCTTCCATGGAGCATCTGAAAAAAAATATTTCCCCTCCTTTTTAACTTTCAGTTATTTCTATTTCACAGGACAAATTCAAAGGGGTTTCCCTTTAATCCCAGAGGTGTTTGCTTTTCATCCAGAAGCTGCTTTTCCTTTAAATTACGAGGATTTCTGACACTTTGAGGTCAATTTTTTCTCTTGAAACCCAGAAGCAAAGCATTTCAAGTACTGAACAAGCAAAAGGCCTGTGGAACATCTGATTGCACTGAAATCTGCATTGTATAATTCACAGATCAGAACTAATATTGTTCTGATTACACTGATCCATCCTAAATCACATTCCTGTGTCTGCTCATGAAGTCCTTAATGTGCATTCCTTATCCTGAAGGAAAAAATGTTGCTGATGCATTAAAAAATGAGCAGAAGTAAATTAAGCCATTAAATTTCCTTTGATTTTGTTTTATTTTCCTAAGATTTTTTAAACCTTGTGAAGTGCTGTGGATTTTGGCAAAGGTTTAGCTCAAACACAACACCCTAAAGGCAGGAAAGGTCAGATTCCAGAAGAATTACTTGTTCTGTTTATCGTACACAAACTGGGAGTTTTGGGAGAGTAGGTCTTACTCAGTGAAAAAGCAGCTCAGCCAAGGGCACAGCCATTACCTGCTGATGTGCAGGGTCAGCATCCCAAATTTGTTTTTCATCTTGTATTTTCCTGCTGGGGCTTGGCGGGGATCGATGGGGATTCCATTTTTGTACCTGGTGGAAAAGAAGGAAATGTGCTGTTAGGAAAGGACCACATCAAACACCACAGAAAAGAGGAGCAGACACAATTCCCTCTTTTACAGATCTCCCTCTTCAACCCAAAAGAGTCTGGCAGCTAAACCCAGACCCCCTCCATGGTCCTGTGTGGCTGCTCAGCCTTGGCTTTGCATTCCCTGCCCTGCAGCTCCTGTGAGGCAGTTCACAGATGTCTTTTCCCTTTGTTCACCAGGGATGTGTGGGAGGTTCAGCTTCTCTTTGCTCTCTGAATAATTCAGAGAGGTCGTTCTGGAAGGACACGGGACACAAGAGCTCCCACAGTAGCAGAGCTGGCTGCCTACGAGTCATCAGTAATGCAAATGTTTGCCCACTTAAAGCTTCCAGGGGAGGAACGGTCAGTCACTTTAAACTGATCAAAGCACACTTTGCAAATTGGTTTTTTGAGGTGATCTTTCCTTTATTTCTGATATTTATGGGGTGTGCTGCACTCAGACCCAGTCCACAACACTCCTCCCCTGTGGTTGGTTAACATGCAAAGGGAGTAAAGGACACTTGTGTTGTATTTTACAAATTGTAGAAGCAGCAGCAGTTTAATGCTGAAACTCCCATGGTGTCCGAGGCAGCCAGGCCTTGTTGGGGTGTGTTTGTGGTGTTCTAGTGCTGAAAGGAGGTTCTGGTTTTTGAGACTTAAATCCCAAGTTTGCCTGGGGGAAAACCAAGGCAAACAGGGAAACCTCCATGAACATCAGCCCTGTCCCAGAAGGATCCCATAGGACTGTCACTGCTTCCAGGCCCCCGTGTCCCTGCTGGTCCGAGCACTGGGACTGGACACCGAGGTGTTCTCGGTGACCTCTGCAGCTCTCCCTCCCTCCTGGCAGGACAGGGCTGTCATTCCCGTGCTGGCACTGCCATACCAGGTGGCCTGTGGCACTGGGGAGCCCAGGGCGGTGCATGCCAGGGTCACGTCCATCCTCTCCCAGACCGCGTGTGCCCGCAGCGGGATCCAGAACATGGGCGCCCGCCCCGAGCGCAGCTCCAGGAGCTCCTTCTCCAGGCAGGCCTTTCCCATGGCCTGTGACAGGGAGACACGGAGTGAAGGCAGTGCACAGGGATGATGTTGGTACACAAATTCTCTGACACAAGGCACCTGCGATAACATTTCAGTGGCAGGGCTGCAAGGCCTTTAGTTGGAGAGATTTTGGGGTTGTCCTAACTCCTGCTTAGGTGTAGGATCCTCTCCAGAGCACAGTTTTAACCCTGGTGGCATCTCTGCTGCCAGCAGAGGTGTCTGCTCTGACCTTCCTGCGCAGGCCCTTCCGGTCAGCCCTCACACGGAGCAGCCTGCAGGCCCGGATGACCTCCTCTTCCATCTTCTCCATGTCATTCCCAAAACGAATCCTCTTCTGCCCCCTCTGTTCCAGCTCCAGGATGTCAGCTTCCCTTCTTAGATTGTAGTCCCTGGAACTATGTGATGATAAAAACCAACAGAAATCAAGATAACACTTTTTTTTCTCTTTTTTGGGGAGTCCTTTTTGTTGTTTATAGCACATTTTTTAGTTAAATCAGGAATGCTAAGGACAGGAACACCAGCTGATGGAGTGTGGGTAGGAATGTCAGGGAGTTATCCCTCACAGGAACCAACTCCCAGAAGAGATCAAACTTCCATGGGGACCCACTGTTTGACACTTTTAATCCCAGGGAGGAAGCTGGGAAAAGGATCAAAGGAAGGAGGGATGCTGCTGAGATTTTCTAGGAAAGAGGGAAAGTCCCATCTGTTACCATTAATTAATTAATCCGTCAATATTTTCCATTTATTCCTATAAAATCTGGTTCCTCTCACGCCCTTGCATGTGAGCAGGGCAATGTTCCTCATTACCACATTTAATTTCCTGCATTTTAGTTGAGGCCTGGTGTTTTTAAAGGAAGAACCTCTGGATTGAACCTGCTCTTTTTGCTTCCAGCAGAATGAGTTGGAAGCTGTGACCCTGATACAGAGCTGTGTTGTTGCCTACAAGGTTATATTGCAGTTACAATAATTCCTGACTTACTTTGATGTTTTGGAGGTCAAGGCAAGGGCAGCTGCTATCGATAGGTCTGACAGGCTGAAAGTCTCCTCTTCCTCACTTCCAGGGGCAGATTCATGGAAAAGAACCCAGATAATGTTCCATCATTTCATAAACTCAAAATTCTACAGATCTGTGAATGTGTAGAAAGCCCTGGACCAAACTGACTCGATCTGTCCCTGACTCTGGGACTTACCTGGTTTTAAACCGTTTTTTCCTGGTTGTGGAGGTCATTTCCAAGCTCTGTTTCCTCTCCTCCTTCTGTTCTTCCTCTCTGTGATGGAAGAAGGCTCGGGTTCCCATGGTGGGATGTCAAAGCCAAACTTTCTTGCTGGAATAGATTAAAACATTCAAATCAGACACTTTAACAGAATCTTTTTAAGTCCTTGCTTTGCTTGGGCATTCAGGGGCTGTGAGTGAAGGTTCATATAAAATTATTTTCTGACATTCACACTATGAGAGGGGTTTGCTTCATGATGCTTCTGTGGAAAGTGGGGTCAGGGGAAGAAATGCAGTCTCTCAAGGCAGCTGGAGCTGTCCCAGAACAGGTCATAGGCAGCCCTTGGTGGGTAGATTTGTTTCCCCAGGACTTATTGGGAATCCAGGGGTGATTTGGGTTGGAAGGGGCTTTAAAGCCCATCTCACGGGCAGGGACACCTCCCACCAAACCAGGGTGCTCCACCAGTTCCAGCTGCTCAAACAGATCTCTCCCTCACGTTCCCATCTACAAATCTCTAATTGCTCATTCCCAGGCTCCCACAGGAACAGTTACAGCTCAGGACTCCAAGAGCACAATGCTTTATCCAGTCCTTTGGATGCTGAGGGGTCAGGTGTTTCTCCTGATTGAAAAACCATGGAGAAAACAGCATCCTTCCAAATGTCAGGCTGAGAGGAGCAGCTCAGCAAACAGCACCATTGTCCCAAAGAGTGACCAGGGAACTTCCCAGAGCAATCCCACCCAGCAGGTGGAACACAGCAGCAAACACTGGCACTCCTGGCTCCCTTCCCTGCCCGCCTGTTCCCAGCCCCTGCTCCGTGAATCCTCAGCTCGCTGCTTTTAGGCTCTGACTAATGGGTGGGCATTAAACTAAAGTCACTTTTTAAAGTGGATCCCTGCTCACCTCCCTCTCCTGCAGTTAAATGCAAACCACCCAGCACAGTCCTTGCACTGTGCACATTAACAGCTTCTAAAAGCTCGGGTTACTTTGTAAAAGCAGCTTTGCAAATGTAATTGTTGCTGAATAGAATTTGCTCAAACATACTTGTAAATCTTTCCCTACCTCGTGTTCCATGACTGAAATTTTCCCTTGGCAAATCTTCCACCTGGATTTGAGCATTGCTGCTTTCGAATCAGAACTTGATAAAAATACAAACCCTCAGCTTTTCCTGGTACAATTTTCTCATACAGTTTTTTCTCCTGTACAGTTTTCTGCTGATGTAAATAAATTTCTTATAAACAGTCCATGGAAAAGCAGAGTTGTTGTGGTAAATGCAAAATATCCCAACATGCAAATGAAAATACAGAATTATCTTGATAACATTTCCTTAGTGGGCATTAACTTTGGAAGAAACAACAAATGCTGACAAGTAAAAGAAGAAGAAAATAAAACAGGCTTTTATGGAAAAAAAAACTTCGTAATTTCATAGCTTCTGCTCTCTTCAGAAGTGGTTCAGCTGCAGAATGAGTCCTGTCATCCTGGGCATCAGAGCCTTGTTTCCACGCTCATGAATAATTACTGATACAGACTAATTTTTACTGTATAATGGCTTTTATTTTTCCCTGCACAAATTTCATTGTTTTATATTCAGAGTTCTGATCTGCTGAAACCTACACTTTTCAATTCAAATTCTTATTATTTTCTAAACATGCCAGTAAAACAAAGCAGATTCTGGTGAGAAAACATGGAGCAAACCAGGATTTTCATCAGAACAACACTGGAAAATCAATCATTAAAGCAGATACGATCACAAAGCACAATCTATTTCTGCAGTGCAAGTCAATAAAGCTGCCACACAAAACAACTGATGCTGCTACGAAGATCCTACAAAATCTTACAACAAACAGCAGTTCATTTACAGATAAACCAAACTCACCCGGTGAAGGCTGCAGGGAGAGCCCCTGTCCCCAGGCAAGGGAAGGGACAAAGGAGCGTTTCCTTCTCCCCGCTGATGACTCTGAGAATGACTCTCCCCAAAAGAATGTTCCCCATGTTGGAGTGCCCATCCTGCAGTCAAATATAGCCCCTGCCAGGCCCTCCCCGGGACAATGGGGATGGCCCAGCTGGGGACACTGCTCACTGCAGTGCCAACCAAACCCCTGCCAGCTCTGCCAAACGGTGCAGGGAGGGACAGGTGCCTCCGAAATCCAGAGCACTGGAGTATGCTCTGCTCCTTTAGGAGAGAAGCTCACAAAGTACCTGAACTGAATGATGAATATTTTAACCCTGCCCAGGAATGTCCCTTGGGGTAACCTTGCCATTGCTGTGTAACAGAGTGACATCATTTGCTTTGACATCTCTTTAGTGAATGTCAGCTCCAGGCAGATCCTGGCAGTGTCTGATTACACCAGGAGCTGCAGCAGCTCTCACGTTTTGGTGGGCTGTGACTGTTTTATTTCCTTTTTCCAGCAAACAAAGGCTTGGTGCCTCAAGAGCAGGTGAGCTTTGTGTATCCAGCAGCCCACAGTGGTGTCTGAGAGTTTGGGGCAGGGTCAGAGAACAGAGATTGCTGATTTTCCATTTATTTGAGGTAGTCTTAGAGTTCCAGCATTTGGGGAAAACCCTTCCCAGATTTGAGAAGCAGGTGATGTGTCTTGAAGGCCTTGTGGGAATGACTTCCACCACCAGCTTTGGCACAGTACCAGTAGAATCCATTTCTAGGAACCTTGCTTGCTTCACCGTCCAAACAAAGAAGGAACCCAGCAGGATCAGCACCAGAACTCCCAGGACTTCCAGGTGTGAAGTTCATTTAGTGACTGAGACATTCCCAAGAAAGCAATAAACAGGAAGGACTGGGCTGGCATGTCCAAATGCACTTTGGTGTGAGCTGAGCTGTTGAAGGGAAGGAACACTTCCCTTTCATTGGTTTTGAATCCATGGCCACTCAAGTGCTTCCCTGAATTTTGCATGATGAGAAGTAATGTGTAATTATCATCTACTCTGCTTAAAATTAATAATTTCATCCATTTTGTCACATCAACCCTCTGTTATAAAATTTATTTTCTGTAGAGGGGCAGGCACTGATCTCTGGTTTCTGTGAGCAGGGACAGGACCCAGGGAATGCCTGGAGCTGGTTGAGGGCAGGTTTAGGGTGGGTATCAGGGAAAGGTTCTTCTCCAGAGGGTGCTGGGCACTGCCCAGGTTCCCCTGGGAATGGGCAGAGCCCTGAGGCTGCCAGAGCTCCAGGAGCACTTGGACAGCACTGCCAGGCACAGGGTGGCATTGTTGAGGTATCTTTGCAGCACCAGGAGTTGAACTTGATGATCCCTGTGGTCCCTTCCAGCTCAGGATATTCTGTGATTCTGTGAGCTCTCCTTCATTCTGTCTCCAGAATTTGGAGCTTCCCATTTGTCCCTGGAGTAAGATTTTCCTCACAGAACTTGTTAAAAACCTCGCTGGTGATTTTTTTCATAGTGCTCAAGCACCCTCCAGTGCCAAAATAAAGGAGCAAACAGGGAGGGAGAATGGGATCCTTGGCTTGCAGAATGTTCATCCCTGGGCAAGGATCCCTGTGAGCTTCCAGCGGGGCTGCTGGTCAGGGAGTGAGCAAGTGCCAGCTCCCAGATTTAGCTGGGAAGACAAAGAGCAATGCTTTGCTCTAGGGTTTCAGCTGCCACCTGCTCCTCTGGTGTCCTTGTGACAACTGAACTGCCGCGCTCACCTGTCGTTGGTGTGACATCTGCTGGGGACACACGCTCCTTGTGGCAAGGCAGCTCCAGCTTTTATCATCCAGAGCTATCAGCACTGTTATCTGCAGCAGCCAGCATGACTGAGGAGCAGAGTGCTGTGAGGCACAGATGGTTTGCATGGAGAGACCTTTGGAACAATGCTGAAATCCTGCTGTTTATCTGGCAATGTTCTTACACAGGAGATGGAGATAAGGACGTCCTGGAGCAGCTGTTTGACACAAATGGATCAGTTTGGTTCTGCACAGAGGAAGGCAGTGAGGTCAGCAAGGATGACACGTTCCTTCAACAGCATCAACCTCTCTCTCCAAGCTTTTGCAAAGAGAAACAGCTTGAGAATGGATGATCTACCTGTTAAATTTAGAAGCTGACTCATGAGACAAGAACCAATCTCCCTCTGCTCAGAAGATCCAGGCCTCAAAGATCAATATTGACTAAGCCATGACGAGAGCAGGAAATTGAGGATATCGCAGTCAGTCCCTCCAAAGGACAGGGCTCTCCTGCCTGTGATCCCTGGGCATTACAGCAGCTGGAGGGTGGAACAGGCAGAATGGGATGGGGCTGGAGTCATTCCTGCCTTTTGTTCAGTCAGGGGTGATGCAGCCCTGAAGGTATTTAAGGGCCTGAAGGAGAGATGGATGTCCCAGCTCGGGGACACTTCGCATCTTTAGGCACCGACGTGCATTCAAAAAATCCATTCCTAGACTTTCCTCAGTTGCCATCTGTCCTCCACCAGGATGACACATTTATTACAGTCTGGGCATGATCAGACCCTGTGGCAGGGGTTCTGCTGAGGGATTTGGAAAGGCTTTTAAAATAGAAAATAATGTAATTTTAGCAGCACATTCAAATGCTCTCCCAAGGCCCCCATCCCTTCCACACGACTCTGCCCATACTCTTCCTGTGCTGGGGGTTGTGTTTCATAACACAATCCAAAATGTTGCTATTGTGGCATTTGATTATACCCTGAGTAGCATCACTGGGAATGTGATATGCAAGATATGCAACCCACAGGCAACTCTGAATAAGGTAATTGGCATCACTGGCTTTAAATGCCTCTCTGGGGAGGTTTAGTGGGAAAAAATGTCACCCCTGGGGTCTCACAGTCCTTGGGAACCACTCCAGGAGCTGCAGCATTTCTCTGTGCGTTGTTTTTTAGGGCACAGAGCACAGGAAACAGATCAAAGGACATTCCACAAACCCTTTAGCAGTGAATGGTATGGGGTGAGCTCCCTGGAAATGTCCTGCTGGTCGCTGCCCAAGCTGTGCACATATTTCAATCTTTGACACGCTGTGCTCTGACACTTCTTCACCACACTTGGAATTGTGACCTTTTGGCCTCACAGGGCTGTGGCTCTTCATCAGTTGTTGGTGCTGGAGTTCAGAGCTGAACCTTGGCCAGTAAAGTTTTTAAGACTATTTCTTTAATCCTGGGCTGAATCATCAAAAATCTTCACTTCATGGGCCTATGGCTTATTTGCAAAACCACCCCAAAGCAAGTGGAATTTAGCCTTTAGCTTCAGCTTCCCTGGGCTGAGAAAACCCCCAAGTGCACTTGGAGTGGGAACAGCTGAATTTTACCTCTGGTCAGCCTTCGTCTCTTTGAGTGAATACTTCCCCATACCAGTCAGACTTTGCTTATTCCTGTAAATGCTTTCACTTCTCTAAAACTGATGTCCTCAGACACATTTTTTCACCACAGCAGTGGAAATGAAGAGGCTGAACTGTGCTTTCCTCTGAGTGAAAAATAATCGCCTCCTTTGGCCCCTGAATTTAGAATTTAACTTGCTTTTGGTGGAGATTCAAGTGCTCCAAGGATTTTGGCTCCCAAAAATGGTCATGGCAGCTCTGGAGGATGTGCCAGGAACATGGAGCAGGTTCCTCATGGGCAGTGTCAGTGAGGGGTGGGAGAAAGAGCTCAAAACCTCCCCAGTCTCCTTTGTGGATTACTGAGTGCATGGGTTGGGATTGGGATAAACTGAGATTGAGGGGAGTGCTGTAAATCCTCACATCCCTGCCTGCCTGGAACGTGAGGTACTTCATCCCTCTGGATCTCAAGGGAAGAAGAGAATGTGTGACTATTGCAGAGAAGGAAAGGAGCAGCAGCTGAGAAATCTCAGAACTGGGCCAAGGCTGCATTAATCTGTTGCAGAGATAAAAAAGGCTTTATCTTTGTACAGGTATTAAAAAAGGCTTTATCTTTGTACAAGTATTAAAAAGCACAGGGCACAGGGACATATTTCACAGAACTGCGGCATCAGGAGCTGTTACTCAGTTTCAAGGACTCCTTTAAAGGCAAAGTCCATCCCAGGGAAGCAGAATACTGTTTTCCAAGTCATTTATCCAAGGGTAGAACGCCAATAACTATTTGCTGCTTTTACTCTACCATGGTACATTAAATTCTTTTAGGTTTGCACACCTGTATTTCTTCAAAAGGTGGATACATCTCAGCCCTCGATCTTTGGTGTTGGTAAAGAGCAAAGGCAGTTTCTGTTGTGAATTTTGCTAAATTTCCAATAAACTGAATTTGGAGTAGGATCTTAACTCATCCTCTAAAGTAATCCAATGCATAGTAGATTTGAGAATATGCAAGAAAGACAGACGTGTTGTTTAAGTGCAAAGGTACAGTAGTGCAGTGTAACAAGGAGTAATTCTATCAGTAAAGGCACCAAAGCCCACAGTGGAACAGTCTGACAGCCCTGAGCATGTTAATACAGCCAGCATTAGCTCTGGTTTTGCATTGCTTCTGTTTCATGCAAGAAAACATCACCTGGATTTCAATACCATTAAGTCATCCTAATAAAATTCTGTGTTATCATCCTCATCCCACTGCACTTTTAAGTCCAAATCTTTGAAGAGCATGGTGAGAGGAGTGCCCCTGTCCCGGCCTGAGCTGCTGTCTGGGGACAAGCTCAGTTCTGTGCAGCTCAGCTCCTTTGCTGCTGGGAACATTTCCATGCCTGCAGTCTCTGGGAGCTGCACTTTGTTTGCAGGATGTAGGGATGACTCTGGCAGCATCCACTGCTCCGGCTGGTTCTCTGCGGGGAAATCGTTCCCAGTCCGGACTGAGAGAAGAAGGGTTGCTGACAGAGGTGCCAGCAGTTCATCCTCTGGAGCATAGTCTGGCTCAGCTGTCCCTGCACACAGCAGCAGTGGCAGCTCTGCCTGTTGTCTGTAGCATCCTCCCTGCTCCAGCAAAGACAGGGACAGCTGGGACACGCACCCCGGGCTTTCCAGCCCGTCACTCTGCAGCAGCAGCTGGCTCTGCCCAGGGCTGCCCTGGAACAGAACCGACTCCAGCCTGTCCCTGCTCTTCCACAGTGCCACCTTTGGCTGCTGCTCTTTGTAATCCCGCTGGCTGCAGCTCTTTCCCTGGGTTTGGAGCTTTCCATGCACAGAATGATCTGGAGAAACTTCCTTCAGCCTTTGGTCCGGCTGTGAACTGCTGTCGGCGTGGTCTGTGCCTTCCACACACACCCCATAGGTCAGGGGCACGCTGGTGCTGGATGTGGCAGCAGGGATGCCCTGTGCAGCTGCTTGAGGAGCGTAGTCACTCAGAGCTGTGACTTCCACCTTCGCTGGCTGAGGGGGCAGCTGGAATGCTGCAACATCCGCCTGCTGCTGGTAGGGACAGAAAGGCCGAGCTGGCTCCGGGGCCCAGCCCAAATGTTGGCTCATCTGTGCCAGCTGCACTTCAGGGATGAAAAGGGAAGGTTTGGATAAACTAAGGGGCTTTATGATGTGCTCCACTGTCAGTGTGAGAGGCTGGAACGACGGAATCCCTCTGAAGTCCTGGTGGAGCAGATAAACAAGCATGGGTTATTAACAAGAAACTGCGACCCTGAAGGTTTGCTTTAGTTACTTTAACAAATTCTTTGGAGAAGTGTCAGTAAAAGCCAGTAACAACCACCAGGGATCTGCTCTGCTGACAAAAGAACTCTGGGTTTTTTTTCCCTGGGGAATGACCCTTCACAGGAATACAGACATTTCTCATTGTGTATCAACTGAAGAATCTTGAAATATGGGGAAGAAAAACTCCTGCTTTCGCTTTTGTAAAATTTGGCCTAAGCCCTGCAGCATGGAAATAGCATGAAAATCCTTGAGCTCATTAGCGTGAAAACCCAATTCTTGCTGTGGGAGATGAGGGATAGGTGAGAATCCCAGGGTTTCACGGGGAACTAGGGATTTAGGATGCCTCAGTTTAGCAGCCTTTCCCAAGGAGCTCAGTTTGGGGCAGGTTCTGAACACTTGCCTGTAAAGTACCAGTAATCGGCACTGATTGCCCAGACACAGCTCATTAACCCTTTAAATCAAGGAGGGTGGCTTTAGATTGGATATTGGGGAGAAAATCTTTACTCAGAGTGGTGAGGCCCCGGCACAGAGAAGCTGTGGCTGCCCCATCCCTGGGAAGTGTCCAAGGCCAGGCTGCGACAGTGGGAGGTGTGGACCCCATAGCAGGGCGTGGACTAAGTGATCTTTCAGGTGCCTTCCAGCCCCAGGCAGTGGTGATTCGGTGATTTCCAAGCTGAGCTGCAGTGGCTGAAGGGCACTCACCAGGGCCCTGGGCTGGGCACTGCGCTGTTTGATGTATTTGTAGATCACATAAATGCCGGCAGCAAAGACCAGCCCGGCACAGAACGCCAGGGCCACCAGACAGTAGAGGATCCACGTCTTGTCTGGGAAGAGAACAAGTGAAAAGAGAGCTGGATTACAAAAATGTCACAGTTAGCTGGGTGATGTCACAGGTTTCGTCTCACCAGAATGAATTTTTAAATTATTAATATGTTCTGTGCTGAAAATCCATGTGTTTTGTGTATCCAATATCCCAGCTGGACTTTTCATCTTTCAGCAGAGTTAACAGCCTCACCTGCCAGTGTTTTGACCCAAAACACTTGATGTTTGCTCCTTCTCTGGAGCAGACAGATATAAACTGTTCCATTGTATTCAGTGTCTGGGTCCAAGTTGGAAACTTCAAATTCTTTGTTGTGCTCATTCTTTGTCCACTGTTGAAAAGAAAGGTAAAATCTGTATTTTAGGAAGACTGAATTCTTTTCAATTCAGATTGCAAAATTCAGCATAAAATATTATTTACTAATGAGGTCTTACAGGGCTGTAATTATTCTGTATGTATGGAGCTCTGAATATTTATTTAATTTTGCATTTCAGTTTCTTAAAACTTGAACTAATTAAGTAATTTTCTTAGTCACCAATGGTTTTACTTTTTGCTAATTATACAGCACTCTTGGAAAGTCCTTTTCCCCCCAGAATTTAAGAAGAATGCTTAAATTTCCTGTTGTCCTGAGAGTCAGAGACTCCAAGACTTCCCCTTGTACATCAGAAATCTCCTCCATCCTGTGTAAACTCAGATCCTTCTCCAGTTTATCTGAAATGGGATTTACAGAATCCCAGTGCCTGAGGTGGTGCTTCACCTGCTGGTGTGTCCTCTGGTTGAATATTGTCAGGTGATAATCCACAGCCCCAAATTTGCTGTAGATGTCCTCCACAGTGAGCTGCTGGTCATCCTCACCCCGCAGGGGGGTAACGGGGGGCCAGATAAGGAACTTTATGGAGCGGACATAGGGAATGTATTCCACTTGTGGTGCTCCTATAATGGCTGGGAAAGACAGAACAGGCAGTGTCAGGTGTTTTAATATCATCTGATATCTAAAACACACCCCAGACTCGCTGAAATTGTTATTTTGTTTATACAAAAAGGTGTCTGAGCTGTATGAGCATGGCAGGAGTCAGGCCACTGGAGACAGAGGTGGTTTTGGGGTTCTGTACCTTTACAGTGTTTGTCCCCAGGAATGCTCACCCCAGGCTTTTCCTTAGGACCTTGTTCTCCCAGCTCCATGTTCCCTGTCCCTGTGCAGGATATCCTCCATGTGTGTGTGAGGGGTGAAATCCCATCACAGGCACTCAGGGAAGGGCTGCCCAAACCCCAGTTCCCACCCTCCATCAGATTTACAGGGCTTGTGTGCCTGCACTCATCTCTGGGGACACCCAGCACTGAAAAGAGGTTCAATCCAAGCTTTCACAGCTCTTTTGGTGCAGAGGGCTGAAGGCTCTTCACAACCATTGGCTGCTGATGCCACCTTGAATTATTCTTGGTGATTTTTCAGTGGGGAAATTTTAGCCACAGAGCCAACAAGGCCCTCAAAGGCTGCGCTGTGTGTCTGCAGCAGGGCTCACTCAGGGGCTGGGAACACCAAGGATCCATTGGAATGGATGCTTATCCCAATGTTCACATTTCATAGCTCCTGGGACTCGCTGTCCTCAGGTTTCCCATCATGTCTCACTCATTTCTTCATGCCTCTCACCAGCAGCTCTCCTTTCCAGCACACCTGGCTTTTCCTTTCCTCCTCTGATCCCACTTTGGGGTCGCATCTCACGTGAGGCCCTGCCCGTTGCTCATTTACCTCCTTGCCCAACACAAACCTCCAGGCCTTCACTCCCTCCCCACCAAGCACAGAGCCTTGCAAGGCTGAGAGGAGAGGAAATGCTGCCCTAAAGGTGCCAGGAAGGAGGATTTGCTGGCTTGCAGTGGTACCTACTCTCTTTGCGGGGCTCGAACCTCTCGGAGCGCACCCAGCTGGAGGAGCAGTTCCTGGCCCTCACCCGGCCGTAGAAATGCTCCCTGAAGTTCTCTGTCTCCCGGGTGAGGTTGCAGAAGAGCTGGGTGATGCCCTGGCACTCACGCTTGGTGAGCCAGGATTTCTCTCCATACCTGAGGACAAAACAAGGGTTTGAGTTTGTTTGGTTGAACAGAACTGGAGGAAAATGGAACAGAGAGAAGGAAGTTGCTGAAGGCAGGAGTAGCTCAGTAACGGAGCAAAGCAACCCAAGATGTAAAATATTTGCTTAAATGGGCATCATCTCCCACTTTGAATAATCCTGTCCTTCAGTGAGTTCTCCTCCAAGCAGAACCATAATACAGGCAGGAGAAAGAGCAAAACCAACTCTTCTCTCTTGGCCCTTTCTCTCTCTGAGAGCCCTAAGAACAGCCCAAAAGAAGCAATCTTCACCTACTGTTTGTATTGGACATCAAATACAGTGCCAGGGGGAATATCTGCCTCTGTTTCCCAGGTCAGGATGTTCTCAAAGTTTGTGGAAGAAAATGCTGCGCGTTTCAGACATGATGATCTCTCTGTAGTCACAATGCCTGAAGGAGCAGAGAAACTGGTATTAAAAAGCATTTTCTGACATCTCAGCCCTCAGATGAACATCGATCCTGTGCTATTTTGCTAAAGCTGGGCTGAAAAGAAGGAGCTTGAGCAGAACAAGACTTCAAACTGTGCTCACATCACACACCTTGCAGACAACTGACTCATCCCAAAGAAAAGAAAGTCAGGAATTTATACAGAAAAGCCTCAAAAACTCAAGTCAGAAAGAGAATCCTTGAATTTCTAGTCTGGTTTCTTTAAGAGCACTTAAATGGGTGGTAAAATAAGAAGAATAACCTGTTTTCAAGCCCAGAATCACATCTGTGAATGTCTCTGCTTTCTGTCCCTGCTCAAGGAAGTGACATGCAGAGCTCAGTGTCACCTCCCTGAAGATGTGGCTGCCATTCTCCTCTCGTGCTCCATGTTTTATTGGATGGAAACTGCCCATACAGAGCTCCACCTGATGTCTGGACTCTGACCTGGGTGCGCCAGGGTGAGAGCAAACAGCTCAGCCAGCTCCCTGCTTTCCAAGCCCTGCTCTTCTTCCCTGGGGAGAATGGGGGGCTTTGGGGGACAGGAGTGTCCCCTGCCCCTGCAAACATGTCCCTGGAGAGCAGGATCCCACCATGGCCCTCCTGCAGCAAACTGGCTCTGAGATGCTGCAGAAAAGTCCTCGAGGCTTTTATCTCTCTCTTATCACAAGAAAACACAGTGCAAAAATTTCCCAAGGCTGATCCACAACAGCTTGCAGCTTCAGGATTTATAAACGCTGTGAATTCAGATTCTAGGCAGACCTTCAAAGGTAGATAATTTATGCATTACTCAGCTCTTGGTTTGTGGCACTGATAAACTCCTGGAGCACGTGAGGGTTCAGCCTGCAGTGAACAATGAGACCCCTTGTGAGAAAGTGGGGGGAGCAAATGAAAATAGCACAGATGGGCAAACGGAGCCCTGGGAAGGGGGTGACTTGGACAAGATCACATCGAGCAGAGACTAAATCCCACCTGGATCCTCGCTCCAAGCTTCCCCCCATGGAGCAGAACCGAGTGCAGCTGAATGGGAGGAGGGTTAGGCAGAAGGGCACAGACCCCTCCTCAGTCTTGTGTGTGGCATTTGGGCAGGGAAGCGGTGCAGAAATGGGCTGCTGGTTACTCCAGAGTTTGTCCTGACTGCATCTGCAGCTCCACATTTGCCTCTGCTCATTCCAGGCTCAGCGGGAGGCAGCAATGTGGGTACGAAGGGGCTGGGATTCCCTGTCTGAGCACCGTGAAAACTGAGTCACAAATACCCTGATCTTATCAGGAGTAGGAAATCTCTGTCTTCCCACATTTATCCATGCTAAAACACTGTTATGCAAAGCAGCATAACACAAGCACAGTCAAGTGTGGGCAGGGGAAAACCAGGATATTTCACAGTGTGACAGTCCCTGCAGTACAGAAGTTTCATAGTGGAAGAGCCCAGCCACGAGCAGATGAATGGCAAGGCTGAATGCTGAAAAGCTGGTGTTTGGAAAGAGCAAGTTTATCCTTCATTCACCCTGCAGTGAGCTTGTCACACATGGAGTAGGATTAAATGGCTTTTAGAGGGTAGATCTCGATTAGATATTAGGGAGAAATTGTTCCCTGGGAGGGTGGGCAGGCCCTGGCACAGGGTGCCCACAGAAGCTGTGGCTGCCCCTGGATCCCTGGAAGTGTCCAAGGCCAGGCTGGACGGGGCTTGGAGCAGCCTGGGACAGTGGAAGGTGTCCCTGCCCATGGCAGGGGTGGGATGGGATGAGCTTTAAATCCCTTCCAACCCAAACCACTCTATGATGACTCTCTCATTTTAAGATTACATTATTTATTTGTACCTCTGTTAAAATCAGGGCTGTTCTTGTATTCATTTGTGCCTTTGCTTAAGACACAAGGAGACTGATCCAAAGCCCCCTGAAATCAGTGAATATCCTTCACTCCTGTAGGGTTTGGGTTGTAGCACAGTGACAAACCCTTTGAAATGAAGGAATCTTTTCCACTCCCTACTAATCCTTCAAGTGCCGAACATACCAACCACACATGGGAGTTACTACAAGGAGAGATCAACATAGAAGAGAACTCAGACAACAGCTCGTTCTCTAGGTGATAATTCAGGAAACAGGATTGAAGTGCAGACTCCAGGATCAAACAGAAACACCACAAGCAGCGAGAGCAGAGGAGAGCTCAGGACTTACCGATCACCGAAACTCCAGCCAGGACGATCAGGAATCGCTTCATGAATAACTCTGCAGGCTGGGCTGGGAGAGCAGGCAGTTGCTCCTGTGTGCAGGTGAATCACCTTTTATGAGAGCTGAATTCTTTCTTGCCAGGCCAGGTTGGATTTGTTGCTCAGTAACGGAGCAGAGCAGAGCTCCTGTCCCGCCTTGCCTGGGATCTGACCTGGCGGCTGCTCGGAGCCCTGCGCATGTGTGAGGCAGGGGAGAGCGACAGCGGGAGCACCTCTGCCTGCCAGTGCACACCTGACTGTGCAAAGGTGCACAAGCCAGAGGCTGAGAAAATCCCCAGCTCCTGAAAAAGAGCCGAATACCTTTTTGCCGAGAGCTTCCTGCCTGAAAGCCCTCCCTGAGGTTCCTGGGGTTTGAGGTTTACTTTTCTGGTCGGGTAACTTGAGCTTGTTACAACTGTAGACATTAAAACTTAGCACCTGGTTCGTTTAATACCTGCTGCAAGCAATGCACCTATTTCCTTAAAAAGTACTTCTGAATACTTGCTTAAAATGAAAGTCAGAGTTGGGTTTTGTGCTCTTCTGTTGTTCTTACTGACCTTGCATGGGAACCGAAGGATCAGCACGTGCCCTGCTGCAGCCTGGGCAGAGCAGGAGCCCCTCAGCTCTGCCCTGACTCTGCACCACCAGGTTCTCTCACCTGATGTGGGAAAGAGGTAAAAAAGCGGTGGCCTTTCCACAGGAGGAGCACCTGCTGTCCCACAGCTTTTTGCAGAGGCCATTGTAGACCTGCAATGTTTATTTTTGTGGCTGTTTACAGTGTAAAGGTCTGTTCTGGATATCCTGCATCCACGTGGTAAGAACTGGGAGTTTGTATGGACAGCAAGGCAGGGATACCATCCCTTTCCCACAACGTGGTCAGTGTTTAGGATGTTGTTAGGTTATG
Organism: Ifrita kowaldi; assembly: GCA_013398055.1. Taxonomy (NCBI): domain Eukaryota; kingdom Metazoa; phylum Chordata; class Aves; order Passeriformes; family Cinclosomatidae; genus Ifrita; species Ifrita kowaldi. The sequence goes on along the minus strand of VZRS01000524.1, from coordinate 87,274 downwards.
TTTTCAAAATACAAACCCTGCGTGCTTCTGAAGCTGGATGCACACTGACTGCACTGCTGCATCCTTGTGGCCAAACACGATAGAATTTACAAACCCCTTCTGCTTCCCTCCTCATCCGTGGATTTCCTGTTCCTGCCGCTGTTTCTGTTCCCTGCCCTGCCTGGATATTAGCAGGGCTCTGTGCACCCAGCCCTGCCATGCTGCATCACTGGCATTTTGTCACTCTCAGCTCACCTGGACAAAGGCAGAGGCCTCAGAGTTTGTTAAACAGGACACACCTATCCACCAGTGTCTAATTAAGTACAACTGTTTGTTAGGGTGTTTCCTGAACAGCCTGCTAAAAGTATTTCCATTTCTCCCTTCCCTCACGTCACTGCCTCACGCTCCTGCTGTGTGATGGGGCAGAGCTTGGAGTGCACCTGAGACTTCAGTTCTGAGAATAGAACTTCAAACTTTATCTCTGCCCTTATTTCTAGCAGGATGTCACCTTCTGAATAGCCCAGAAAACACCTCTCCGAATTTTTGGGGACCTGAAGATGTCCAAAACTCGACTTTGAAGTTTAAAATTAGTGTTTCAACTTCCAAACTCTCTCAAACTTTTGATTTCCTCACTGTGTGGGGACTGCAGCAATCCTGGTGACTGCTGGGCATGAACCCTCCATGTGTGGACGTGGAACTTGGGGACAGGGTGGGTTCACAGTTGGACTCGATGATCTCCAGGGCCTTTTCCAAAGGAAATGATTCCTTGATGCTGTGATAAGAAAATGTGGAGGAGTTGGATGCTGCCACCACCTGTCCAGCTCAGCTGGCCTGCAGCCTGTCCCTCAATTCCCTGGACAAGACAAAGAACTGATCCCAGGCTGTGTTTGCAGAGCTGGGACATGTCAAAATAATTTGGTAGAGGTTACACAACTTCGGGCACTTCCTGTAAATCAAAGCCCGGGGGGTTTTCCTTGATTGCACAAGAAATGGGGTGGTGATTCTATTTGGATCATCTGAATCTTTCCAAACGAACTGGAGGGATAACAATGAACTGGAGGGATAATAGTGCAGGATGTACCTAAGGACACTTTGAGGACAAAGGAATATCGCAGTTGGTGAATCCTTTCCCCCACCTCCCCTTTTGACTTTAATTCAGGACCTTAATTAGTACATCCTGCTTCAAAGCGGTTCCCAATCCCTCCTATCACCCCTTGCTTCTTTTTTCCTGATTCTCAGATTTCAGCTCTCATACCCTCCATCAACACCCTCGCCTCAGCTGAGCCCTCCCCCGAAGGCAGAGAATGGCTGGGGAGTGTTTCCCTCTTTCTTTTAATGCTTTGCTTCCCTGTGAGTCCTTCACACAAAGGCTCCTTTTTACACTCGAGTATGAAAAGCCTTTACAAGGGCATGAAGTGATGGGACAAAGGTGATGGCTGTAAACTGCCAGAGGGGAGATCTCGATTAGATACTGGACTGAAATTCCTCTCTGGGAGGGTGGGGAGGCCCTGGCGCAGGGTGCCCAGAGAAGCTGTGGCTGCCCCTGGATCCCTGGCAGTGCCCAAGGCCAGGTTGGACGGGGCTTGGAGCAGCCTGGGACAGTGGAAGGTGTCCCTGCCCATGGCAGGGGGGGGGGGGGATGAACTTCAGGATCCCTTCCAACCCAAACCATTCTGGGATTCTTTGTTCAGAGAGAGTGTCACAGTCCTGGTTTTCCAGTGACCAGAGTGACCTGGCTGGGAAGTCTCAGAATTCCACTCCAGCCCAGGATGGGGTCCTGTTTTAAAGGTAATGTTTTTTCAGGATGAGCTGCAGTTCCCCTTTGTAGCTCTGGGAAACAAAACCACGTACACATGGAGTTCTGTATCAAAATATTATTGCTCTCAGACATTCTGCACAGCAGGAGGAATTTCAGCTTCAATAAGTATAAAACAATAAATAAATAAATAAACATGCTGCACATTTATGACTCTGGCTTCAGTTCCCTCAGGTGGAACACAGAAGGTGATCTCTGCAGGATGAGGTGGAGAACTTCTCATCCCACAAAAACCAGATTGTGCTGAATGTCTCTGTAAGGAACTTCCAGTCAAGTTCTGCACTTCCAGGGAAGCAAAGGTGACATGAAGTGGTTCAAAATCTGCTCCAAATCCACGTGCAGGCACAACCCTGCATTTCCAGGACCCAGCTGATGGTTTCACCCAGTGCTGGGTTGTGCTTTCGCCTTTCATAACCCACATTGCAGCCGTTCCCTTGCTCTGAATCTCAGCTGACCCCGAGGCAGTGCCTGTTTGCTGGGTGGTCCCTCAGAGATGTCCCTGCCTCCCTCACCCCTGGCTGGCTCAGGCTGTGCCAGAGCCTGAGCACCTTATCAGAGGAACAGTGACAGTACAGAGGTGACTTAGCAATAAAATGCACCTTTTGTGTCCCTAAAGCCATTGCCTTGATAGGCCAGACAGCAGTTTTCTGTCCTTGTTCCAGGATCCTTGCACTCCACAGACCTGCTGGGTACTTTAGATCCTTCCCAAGTAATGTGAGTGCTCGTAGCCTGGGAATTGAAACTTTGGATGGTATTTTCCCTCTGGATTTGAAGTCTCAAAAGCGTCACTCAGCACCGTGGGTTCGGGTGGCGTCCCTTCTGTAAAATTGTCACTGCCACAGTCACTTGCAATGCCTTCATCCTCTGCCACCTGCAGTGTCCATAAGGGGATGAGCAGCTGGCTGCTGGGATCCTCTCTGGGCTGGGATCCCGAGTCCATCTGGAGCTGCAGATCAGTGATGGGTTTCTGGAAATCCCTGGAGAAATGAGGAGCCTTCCTGTGCGGGTGGTGCTCGTCGGGTCCAGCACAAGTTCCCCCCAGCAGGGGGTGAAGGGGGGTCATTCCCAGCTTCTCCCTGTTTCCATCGTCCTGTCCATGCTCCCTGGCACCTGGGAATGTCACCTCGGTGCGGGATATTCTCCCCAAAGAGGAACAGTGATAAAGGGATGTCTCCTCGTTCGCCCGGGATCCCGAGGTGTCCACCTCACCCTTCCTCTCTGCAAAGAGAGTGAAACCCAGGGCACCGAGGTCAAGCACAGATCCACTGTCCACAGAGAGACCTCCAGATGCTGAATCCAAGCTGGTTTCCCCCTGAGCTGCTGGGGGTGGCTGACAGCTGAGAAGTCTCTTTGGATACCGAGGCATTTCATTGTAGGGGATGAAAGTGCTGCTGTCTTCTTCCTCCTCATCCTCCGATGATGATGATGACGACGACGATGATGATGGGAATGAAGCCATCCATGGCAGGTGATGTCCTCCTACAGCTCTGTTTGTCCTCCTTTGTGGCATTGGCTTCTCTGTGCAGTTCAGATCATCACTGCAGGATTCCTTTTCACTGAGCTCCAAGTGGAAGGTTGGTCCTGCAGCTTTAAACTGAGAGAAATCCTACGAGGGAGAAGGAATGAGACCGTGAGCCTGTGATGCTTTTAAAAGAAAAGTTTGGATGTAAGAAAGATTACTTCAAATGGGAATTACGAATGTAAAAGTGAGAAGTGCAGAACCCCCACTTCTCCCCAGTCACGCTCTGAAAACCAGCAAGACTCTGAGCCAGGAGAGGAGCTCAGAATTTGAGCCATACCAAAACCTGAGGCATCTTCTTTTTCTTGGCCTCGTGTTTCACCAGGCTGCAGATGAAGGGACTGGCCACAAAGATGGGGAGGACAAACAGAAGCATCAGGACCAGAAGTGGGAACTTCCACTCCACTGCTGTAAAAGACAGAAGTAATCTCATGTGAGTGGGATTTTATAGGAATTATGGGCTCTACACTGACATACAATAGTCAAAGTTTTCAGAAAACATTTCAGGGCTGGCTTTTTGAAATGAAAATATTTCTACAGAAAGCAGGAACTGTTCACTAGAAAAATCCAACCAGTCCCTTTAACAGGAAGCCCTTTTTTTTGTGTTGAAAAGCTAATTTTGCTGGAAATCTTTGCCCTGCCCTCATCCCATTGGATGTCTCCCCACATCCTTTCCTGGGAAGGGCCATACCTTTGTGGTTTAATAGCACACACACGGGCTGGGAGAATTCGCTGTGCTTCAAGTCGATGCTTTCGTAGAGAGCCCTGGCACTGAAGCAGTAATTGCCTCTGAGAGCAGTGGTGTTGATGGTCACCGTGTCCTTCCTGAAGTGACCATCATACACCTTCTGTTGAGAGACAAAGCAGAGCATTGGAAAGATGCTTCTTTCATTATTGGGGTGGTGCTTCTGTACCCCTTTAGCTCATGGATCCCTTGTGTGGCCTCAGGGTTTGGGAAGAGCATGGAAAGACCCCGTGTCTGGCATCTCCCCCAGGGTTTGTGGATCCAGGGTGGGAATTCCTGTGCTGTGCTCTGCTCTGCCAGGGAATGCTGCCAGTGCCACCTGGATTAGTTGTTTTAAACCTCAGCTCTTTAGACTGTAGTATAGCCTCCCCTTCCTGATAAAAATAGGGAACTACCAGAAAAAAATAAGGATGCACACACACACTTCTACTTTTTGTCTCTGGCTTTGGTTTAACTCTGGTTTGGCCGGCTCATTCCCTCCGGGGCCTGGATCCAGTCCCTCCCTCCCTGCCCAGAAATTTTGAAGCTCTTTCAGTTCCTCCATTTCATCCAAGACGAGCCACTTTTACTGACCTTGTCTTCAGATCCCGCTTCCCAGAGGTTGAGGTCATACTTCCAGGTGAGGTTCTCCACACAGGTGGGCAGAGGGAAGGAGGCACTCACATGGATGAAATTCTCCTTGACATTCAGGTTCAGCACAGGGGGAGCCAGTTCCACTGCAATTGAGTGAGCAGATGTGAGAACAGGGCTTGCTTGGCTCTTACCTTCCCAGCAGTGACACTTTCCATGGCTGTTCCTCACTTCCAGTGTTATCTTGTGATAAGAGGGAGGCAAAGGACACCTCTTATCTAAAATACCCCAGAGAGCTTGAAGCCAGTTTTTTCATCTGGGGCGCTGGTAAACAAATTCTGACACTACAAAATTCATTCCTGAATGATCCCGCTCGTTACTGTTTGTGCTCACTCAAATCTCTGCCATCCATAAAGCTCCTGGATAGCTGTGGGGTGTGGGGGATCCATTTGTGGGAATGCCCTTCCATCCAGGCACTCACCATCTGAGTAGTAATCCTTGAACTGGGATTTCACCCACGGTGACTGGAACCGTCCCCAAACCGCTTTCACCCGAGCCCGGACTTTAACGTAGAAGTTGGAGAGGGCACAAGTCAGGTTGCAGAAGGTTCTGGGAATGTTTTTGCAATGAGGAACCTTCATCCATTTTTCTGGGCGATCCTGGCTGAAAGGAACAACCATTCCAAAATATTAAACATGTTCTGCTGGGGTTTATAGAGCAAGAGAAGGGAGGGTTTTGGGGTGTGGGTACCAAATGGTGCTCAGAGTTTGGAACACTTCCCAGATGGATCATGTCTCGTGGAAGGTCACTGATCATTATGACAGTTATTAATCAGCAGAGATGCCCAGATGTTGTCCCTGTGCCACCCCTTCAATCAGACACGGTTTGGGAGCTCTTACCTTTCATACCTCACTGTGTAGTTCACATCTGGGGGAGAGCCTTCCCCTGGAGCCCAGGTCAAAAGCATGGCAAAATCCTTTGAAAGCAGTGTCACATTTTGAGGATGGAGAAGTTGAACATGACCTGGTCAAAGGGGAAAATAATGTGAATGATTTAAAAATATCTTTGGGGACAGGAAGTACCACTTGGTTCTCACTAAGGTGGTGTCAAAATTTGAGGCAGAGCAGCTCAGTTTATTTAAGACTGGAAATTGGCTCTGGAAGCAGGAGTGATGAAATGTTTTCCTCATCTCTCATGAAACATCTTCATCTGAACAGCTTTTAGAATTAGGACTGACATTTGTGTGAACAATCTATTTTATAATTTCACGTGGCTTTCCCCGTGGTCTCCCTGCATTTCACTGATTTGCAGCCCACAGACTCTGCCTGACTCCCTTGTGCTCTCCCCTGGGCAGGGCAGACACGGCTGCCCCACGCTTCCATTCAATCCCAATCCTCCAAAGGCAGATCCCGCCGGGAATTCAGAGCTGCAGGTTTGCCATGTATGTTTTCCTGCCCCCATTTCTTCCAGTAGATCACTATGTCCATCACCAGCCCTCAACAAGACACCTTCCATAGACAGATTTTAAACTATCGCTTCTTTACTGTGGAACATTTCACTTTACGTGAATCATTCCCATTTAAACTGATTAAAATTTCTCTCTCCTCCTACCAACAAAGCCATACAGTGAAAGGAAAAGTAACACTCAGGTGTTCACGTACCTTGAGCCTGCTGCAGAAGGCACAGAGCCATCAGGGTTCCCACTCTCCAGCCACACACGGCAAAGCAGAACTTTCCACTTATCATAAATGTCTTTCCTTGATCCATTTTCACTTCCTTTATGAAGTTGAGTGAATTCCAGAGGATCGAGGAGTTCAGGACCTGCACACATGCGCCCTGCCTCGCTTCCTGGTACAGCCCTTGCACGTGTAACTGGGAGAGGAGCAGGTGCGAGAGGGTTTTGGGGGAAAGGAAAAGCAAAGGTTGCAGTACTGCGCCCTCCAGTGCAGCGCAGCTGAGCCCTGGCACAGGGGAAGAGCTGCTTGTCTTGTGAGATGCCTCGGTAAAACTCCGACCTTTGGTACTTACCTGGGTGGCTGTGAAATATTAATAGAGCTTAAATAAAGTTTCAGTGCAGGAGAGAGCTATTTATAACCTGGCAACAATAAAAACAGCGGGGTGGGAGACTCTGGGAGTCTGGTGTTTACAGGAGATCAAAGACTTTCTCTCAGTTTATGTTACACGATGTTTTTCAGGAGTTAGGGAATTACTCCACTTTACAGCTGGGGGAGTAAAGTGCAGAGATAGGACGGGGATCTGCCCCCTCCCAGTGTGGGAACAGGAAAGGACCTGGATCTCTCTGCCACGCTGCCAAGTGCCCAGGTGAGTGCTTGGAACGGCTGTGCCACCGCAAGAGAAGGGGGAAAATCCCTGGATCAGTCATTGATTGGCACTCAGCTCTCCTCCCTTTCCATCACAGGCACCCCCAGGCCGGTGCCATCAGCAACGGGAATGAATCACTGAAGCCACCACGCAGGAGATTTATATCAGCTTAGACAAAAGGGGTTTTCCTGGGTCTTCCCCTGATGGAAAACTCTCTTGCAGATGGACAACTTGCTGCAGCGAGGAGTGTCAGGTTCCGGGAACAAAATCACAATTTCCTCCAAAAATCGCCATTTCTTCTTACCACAGGTTGCTGTTTCCATGGCTGTTTTGCTACCTCTGTTTGATTAATTTAATTTTTATGGAGTTGCTCTTTCTTGTGCAAAAAAGAGCTATAATCCTTTATAAGAAAACAAAAAACCAAAATGAAGGGGCTGGAGGGTCCATTCCCCTTCAGCATCCAACCAACACACGGCTCTGGTGCTTCCTGAAGCAGCTTGGGCAGGATCGGGAGCAGTTCCAGGGCCACTCATTCCGGCCTGGCTAAGAGCCCTCAGGCAGCTTCTCTCCGAGGTGACTGTGATTTTCAGAAAGCGTTTGCAAGAGGTGAATCTTATCATCATCATCATCGCCATCATCATCATCATCACCATCATCATAATCACCATCATCACCACCGTCATCCTCGTTTCCTGTGGAACACCCGCTGGACTCTGGGCTCCGCCGGCCTCCTTGGCAGAGCTGCCCGTCCTGCGGCTGCCGGAGGAGCTGTCCCGGGAGGGGCCGAGGCGCTGCCGGTCCCACTCCGGGCTGGGGTGGCCGATGCCACGAGGTGTCGCTGCCCGTCAGACAAAACACGCTTTTCTCCGAGCCGCACCGCCTGGAAGGGCTGGTCCGGAGTGATTCCCGGAGCATCCTCTCGTGGTATAGGTGGGCACGGCACACCCAAAGTTCTGCTCTCCTGCCCCTCCAGCCTTTGTTTCTGGCTGGGGGTGCCCAGGAACGGACCGGCAGGAGCAGGACTGTCACCTGTGTGTGACAGGAGAACACCCAGTTGTACCCATCGGTGCGCTGGGACCCTGCTGTGGGGTCTTGTGATGCCTTTAGGATCCGGGCAGGGATGGTGCTGCTGCAGAGGACTGATAACACACTTCATCCTTGGGCAAACCTGCAGCTGTGCCTGTGTTATCCCGCTGCTTTACTCCTGTGGAGCATAAATATTCAAATATTCTTATCCAAGAACCACCTGGACACAATCCTGTGCACGGGGCTTTAACATGACCCTGCCTGACCCCACTGTGGTCCTTTCCATCCTGAATCATTGTGTGGTGCTGTGAAGTGCTTTGGGATGGGGCTGGCATTCCATGGTACAACACCTCATCCTCCCGTCACTGTGACTCCAAGGACAGCCAGGGGACTCCCCCCATTTTCCACCTCTTCCCTCTCTGCGTGCAGCAGATGATTCAGCACAGGAGGGCAAACCCTGCAACCTCTCCTGAGTCACACTCACGGGTATCTGCCCTGCTCGAGGAAGGGCACTGCAGGAAATCCAGAGGGAGGAAGGCACAGCTGGGGCTGTGCTTGGATTTTGTGAAACCTTTGGAAGCAACAGGCAGCACCAAGCGTTGTCATCCCAGCTCCTTCCCTTTGCTCTCAGCCCACCCAGGAGCTGTTCTGGCAGAGCTGGGGATGGAGACTGAGCCCAGAGAGGAAAAAATAGATTGAAAATTGTAACAGGGCATTCCTGGTATGGATGGCACTGTGGGAAATCAAACTCCTGATCCATAGGTGCAGCAGGTGAATGAGCATAAGGAAATATTCCTTAGCCCCCAAACCAAACAAGGTGACATTCTGAAAGTGAGACCTCATTCAGTTCCAAAGTTTCCCCTTTTAAGTTTTGGGGAGAACATACTGATTTTCAAGGACGCTTAGGGGAAGAGCAGCAAGTTTTCAAACAACTCAAAAGCCACTGGGTTTGGAAAATTTCTCCCGTCTCCCGAGTTTCTTGCACTGAGAGGACAACTTTGGCAGTTCCTGTGCCCAGCTCTCCCTTCCTTCCCCCGGCTCATGTGGGTCTGTGGCGCGAGTTGTGCAGCAAAGGCATCCGAGCCATCCAGGAACTGGGAGTGTGGAAACAGCCCCCGCCCCGTGGCCCTGGCAGGAGGAGACAGATCCCAGCCACAGCCTGACACCTCCAGCAGCTCCAGCAGCCCCATCCTGGCTTCAGGGAACCTCAACTTTCTTCTCTACCCCTGGGAAATCATCGTTGTAGGCTTAGTTCTGACTCTGAATGTGGCACTTGAACTTCTGTGGCTCAGCAGGGGAATTTTTTTCCTCTTCCTGCTCAGGACCAGCCCTGACACCCAGGCTGCTGATGGTTGGACTTGCGGGGAATTATTCTGGAAGGTTCAGAAGCAAACATGGGGAAATGATGGGATTAGCAAAGGATGAAATGCTACTGAGAATGAAGAGGTTAAAAAATCTGCAGAGCTGGGTGATGCCAGATGGCAAAACAAAATACAAGTGTCCCCTTGACCCAGACAGGCATCTGGGCAACCTGTCACCAGGAGGAAGGGAAGAGAATGGGCTTGATTTTTGTTTTTAAACTGAGTCTGAAAAGACTTGAAATGAAAAGCAAAAGCAAAAACAAACCCATAAATTTTGTTCCCCATACAAGTGCTATGAATCATTTCATCTCCTTTATTTTTTCTTCTGGGGGAGGGTTTTTACAGGAACTTGGGGCTTTGCCTGTGCACAGGAACTGGAGCTGGCCATGATTTAAAGAGTGTGTACATTTATCAGTCTAAATGTACCTAAAGGTGAGGAGAATACAGGCAACCCTGGAAGGACACCTGGAGCCTGTAGGTCAGGATTTATGGGACAGTATTTAGGCCACATTTACGGGATGCTGGGAGGGCCCTGCTCCCCTGGGCAGCAGCAGTTCCTGGGGCTGCAGCTCTCAGCTGGCTCCAGTTTACCTTGGTCAGGACCTGCAGCTTTTTGGGTGCAATCTGTGATGTGCAAACCTGGAATCCTGGAGGTGTCTGTGTGACATTAAAGGCACAGCTCTTGAGCAAAGGCAGCGCTTCTGGAAGTTCAGCCGATTCCCAGATCCCCCAGGGACTGGCACAGGAAGGGGGCAAAGGGGGCTCCTGGTTGAGTTCTGCCCATGAGCAGAATCTTTTTCTACCACTGATCAATTAAATACTGCTGTTAAATAGGTCTCACTCAAAGTCCAAACTGCAACAAAGGAGACAAGTTTGGATCCCAACTGGATCCCAGACTCTTCCCTGGGATGTCCGGATGAGCCAGTGCTCTCCAGCTGATCACCTGTTTCAGGCTGCTTCTCTCGCTTCCCCTGAAACCTGTCCCTTCCCTTCCCTTGCCAGTGCCTTTCCACTGCGGCTGGGAGCAGGCAGGGAGCCTGCCTGGACATGCAGCCGCGGCGAAACTCCGCAGCACAGCCAGGGGAGCACGTGCTTGGCCACAAGGAGCAGATCCAGCCCCACGGGAACGGCCCGGGGGCACCGAGCCTCCCGAAACCCCCACTCCCCCCAGCAGCGTGGGAAAACTGCTGGGGACCCTGCATGTTCCGACAGAGAGAGGCCTAATTCCAGCCTGCTGTGCTCCCTGAGCCGAAGCGTGCTCCTAGGGGTCATCCCACAGCATTCCGAGCTTTGGGAGCATCTCCTCGCTCTGGGATCTGATGTCGCCCCGCTGTGAGGGGTTTCTCTCCTGCCTCAGGACAGTGGGGTGCTGGAACGCTGGGCCTGACTGTGAAACCTTGCCCTGCGTGGCAGGAGGGAGCAGGGGTCTCTGCACAACCCTCACAAGCAGGAGATGAACTTTGTCTTGCATGGATTTTACCAAAGTGAGTGCACACGCTGGGAAGGAGGAGTGTGGCACAGAGCTGGAGCATCCAGAAAAGAGAATGGAGCTGGGAAGGGTCTGGAACACCAGGAGAGGCTGAGGGAGCTGGGAGGGCTCAGCCTGGAGAAAAGGAGGCTCAGGGGGGCCCTTCTCACTCTCCACACTCCCTGACAGGAGGGTGCAGTGAGGTGGTTTCAGTCTCTTTTCCCAGGGAACAAGTGACAGCACAAGAGGAAACGGCTTCAAGTTGCACCAGGGGAGTTTTAGATTGGATATTAAAGAAAACTTCTTCACTGAGAGGGTTGTAAAGCATTGGAACAGGCTGCCCAGGGAAGAGGTGGAGTCACCATCCCCAGAAGTGTTCAGAAAAGGTGTGGAAGTGCCACCTGGGGACATGGTCTGGTGGGGAACATGGTGGCAGTGCTGGGTCCATGACAAAGGTCTTTTCCACCCTTAAGGATTCCATGATTCCATAACATGGGGATGCCAGGAGTGTTCTGTGTCTTTAACTTGAACATCAGCAGGAGCAGGTGAGTTACCTGCAGAGGAGGATGTGCAGGGAGCCCAGGGAGGATTTCCAGGCCAAGCCTGGGAGATGCTTTTCCCCCGCAACCACCAGCGGCAGCAGCTTCCTGGTGGGGTGGGAAGTCTTTGAATGTTTGCAATGTTTTGCATTGCAGTATTTGGATGCCAAAGCTATGCAGTGCTGTAAAAGTTAATTAGCCAGATAACTAATTAAAGACTTCTCCCTTTTATTGTTGCCAACTTGCAATTCAGAAAGGGGCTTGTGTCAAAGTGAATCCAGCCACACACCCCAGTGAAAGAAGTGATAAACCATTCACAATCCCATTAACTATTCTGGGACTGGAGAGGGAAAATCCCATCACTGGCTGGGGGGAAGAAAGGTCCTGATCCCATAAAGCACCACCACAACTGACCCAGCCTGGAATGCTTCTCCAGAGGATCTTGCTGTGCAGGGAACACGACAGGATTTATTGGTGCCAGGAGAGGTTATGGTGCTGGAAGAGTCCCCGTGAGCGTGACACGTCTTGGGGACCTGGTTTGACCTTCCTACAGAGGTCCAGGATGGGGTTTCTGGGACCCTGAGCTGAGAGGATGCACAGGAGGCTGTAAGGACACAAGTGTGGCCCTGGTTGGTGGCTCTCCTGTTCTGCCCCCAGAGAGGGACTGTTGAGGGTTCCACTGGAATGGGGAAAGATCTCACTGGACAACCAGCCAAGGATAATCTCCAATAATGTCCCATAATCTCACTTTTCCGAGTGTCATAGGGCATCATCACTGCACAGGAGATTCCTGGTGTTTTTACAGAGGAGCGCCAGGTTCCCATCCCTGCGGTCCGGCCTTGCCAGCGGTGCAGGAACACGCGTGCAGCGTCCTGACCTGGCACCGCTGGGGTCACTCTGGCCCTGGGGAACAGGCAATTAGAGGGTGGAGGGCAGAGGAGCTAAGCTGAGCTGAGCTGAGGCTGCTCTGCCTGGCCCCCAGCCAGCAGACAGACGTGCTGTAACCAAGTGGCACCGGGCCCAGAATTTCCAGGAGGGGTGAGCTCCCATCCCAGATCCGGAGGGGCCCAGATTTCCACCGGCACTTCGCACGTGCTGGGTGCACCCAGGGTCTGGGCTCTTGTGAAATCCCAGCCCGGCTGAGGGTGGCTGAGTGCTTGAAATTCCTCCAAACTGCCCGGCCCTCCTTCCCCACCGAAAAAAGAGGGGAATTGAGCAATTCCAGCGAGTGTTCCGAGCCTGGGGAGCTCACGTAGTCCCCAGGGCAGCCCCACAGGGCATGGTGCTGCTGTCACCACCAAGCTGCTGCCTGGCACTTCGGAGAGCTCGGAGTTTGGATGACAGGACTGCTGAGATCAGTCCGTGGCACATTTACACCACAGGAGGATCTGGCCAGAATCCTGATACTGGGAGAATACTCTTCCCACCCCCGCTGCTATCAGGCCCAGCCCTCAGATGACAAGAATTTAATTTAAAGGCTCAATCTCTTGTCTGAACAGCTCCCTCCCTCCCCCACTCTGATGAGAGGAAAATCTTCGGAGAGGCATCCAGGCGAGTGGGAAAGCTCTAGAGAGAGCTGTCTCTTGCCCTTTAGCCATCCAGAGAGGAAGAGCTCATCTGAATGAAATGAGGATCAATCAGAGAGAGGCATGGGAAAAGCTGGGAAAAGGAGCCTCCAGTGATGTATATTCATGGGGGGGAAAACCTCCCCCAGACATGCAGGAGCTTTGATGAAAACCCTCCCAGCTGTGCTGGGCCTTTGAAGTGACACAGCAGAAGCGCATTCACGATTAGCCAAGAGATAGAAGCAGAGGAGTTCTCAATCAGCTGAATCCTCCTCTTTAGGACAGACTTTCAAGCTCACTTTTTATAACTCCTTCCAAAATTAATGAGAATCATCTGCACGGCACCCCAGCCTTCTTCTCCCCTGCTTCCTCCCCCACCCCAGATAATCTACAAAGCCAGAATCCCATGCCCAGAGGGCAGGGGATGGAGTGGCCTTGGTGGTTCCGTGCTGCAGAGGATAACTGGGAGAAGTCTTGAACCATTATCAGGAAATAAAACGCTGATGCAAATGGGTTACTCTGCTTGTTTAACCAAAAATTTGGTTTCTGAGACACAGGGATTGAGTTGAAGTGTCAGCATTTCATCAGCAGTGTGTCTCCCACTCCTATCTGCTCCCCTAATCCAAATCCTTCAAAGCTGAGTCTAAAATCTGTGCTCTGGCCGTGTTAGAGCTGGTCCCAGCTGGGAGGGCCTTTGCAGGGGATGGGAGGGATGAATCCCCAGCACTGCAGTGGAATTCCGGATCACCCACATGGACCTGCTGCCCAAGGAACTGAACCCCATCCCTGGAATTTCAATGAGCACCCAAAGAGGATTTTTACAGCTGGAAGGTTCCTCTGCTCACAACCTCAGAGCAAAGGTCTGTTCTTTCCAAAATGCAGAAAAGCACTTTCACCTGAGCTGGGTGACCTGCTAAGCACAAAGTCCTGAAGTTCCTCCTAGGAAAAACCTCCAGGAGTGCCCAGGAACCCAACCCCAGGGCATTTCCCCGCCTTGGTGCCCCTTCCTCGCGGGTGGCTCCTCGCAAGGACACTTAATGGGAAGAGGCAGATGCAATCAGCCAAGTCAGATGTGTTTAACACCCTTCAAGGTGTGTTGGCAGTCCCAGATGATCAAAGCCTCCCTTGTGATGCAGTGGCATTGCCAGGGTGTTTTCTTTTAACTCTATCAGATAAGTTGAAAGAAAATCAGTTTTGATGTTGTAAGAAACCAATTTGGGAATGGTCAGAGACAAAAAGTTGCTCAAGAGTTCAGTTAACTACGAGCAGGGGCATTGCCAAGGCTGAGAGGGAAATTGCACCTATTGCTGCTTCTTTTGGTGCTGATTTTCACTTTCTTCCATGATTTTACAAGCTCGCAGCTGAACTGGAGATGTGAAATGTCAGAGATTTGAAATGAGAGGTCTCGATCCCCGAGAATCACCCTAAAATCTCCCCTGATGATGACGAGCCTCCACCCAAAGGAATGGTTCTTCCCAGGCTCCTTAGTGCTAATGGCACCTGGGCACATGCACCCAGCAATGAGGAAACGTCTTCCCCAGGTGCCTTTGTGCTCCTAGGAATGTGTTTGCATTAAAAATACCCATTTCTTATACAGATTTGTTGTGCAGGATGGTGCAGGCGGTGTCTGGTGTTAACCTGGAGGTGAGGCAGCTGTGGGAACACGAAATCTTTGTACCCAGGCTTGGGGACAACCAGTGCAGGCGTCAAACTCAGCGCAGTGGGGTCCCAGTATGGTCACATTTCCCTGCTGCCACTGGTTCCTCATGGATCCAGCTCATCCTGATAGGTGCTTATCAGTGGTCATTTCCAGCCTGACCCATTCTGGGATTTGCACTTTTCCATGTCCCCTTCTTTGAGAACATTTTGTGTTCTGCTCCCGTTGTGTTTTCCAGCCTTCCTCTGGCAGTGTCTCCGAAGTGTGGATTCAAAATGAGCTACTTAAATCCCTTTGGATTCCATTTGGATTGGAGACTCATTTAGAATCAAATAATTCAACTGGAATTCTTTGGATTTGCTGTAATTTAATTGAATGTGATTTCAGATTAAACGACTTGGTTATGATTTTGAACTGGAGCCTCTGCCCTGGGTTCACTGCCATTTTACTGACCTACTTTAAATTATTACTGTTCATGAACTTGGATTCTTTCCCTGAATTTCCACCAAGCTCAGGAAGTTCCAGGATCCATCTGAAATGACTCCACTGGAGCTTCAGAGTTTTTCATAGCCTTCAGCTGCTTGGGAGAGGAGTGAGGAAGCCGGGAGTTGAGGAGGTGTTGGCACGACCATTGGGAAATACCCCGAAACAGCCGCTCTGCCTTCACGGGGGAGGAAAGGGACAGTTCCTGTGGCCTCTGCGAGTGGGGAGAGTGGAGCAGCAGCTCAGCAGGAGCCTTGCCCAGCCTGTCTGAAGGAGCTGTCGCTGCTCAGGAGTGGAATCATTCTTCCTGGTTCCATGGGGCAGCCAGGGGTTACCTGGCGCTGTCCTTTAGGAACAGCTCCATCCCAGATGACTCAGTGGAATATCAGCCCTGCTGCCACCAGAGGTGTCCTGTCCCCAAGCCCTGGCAGCCTGCGGTACCCAGGGCATTCCCTGGCACCTCCCAGCTGTGGGGGAAGGTGAAAAATGAGGAAAAGGGAAGGAGCCCAACCACCAACCAGCCTCCCCCTGGGCATTCCCACTGAAATCCTGGGCACAGGAGCAGGACACAGCTGCTCACACCCTGCTTTTGACATGGATCCCGTGGAATCTTACAGCGAATGGGCCACACCCTCTGCCCTTACCCCAGAGATTGCTTTTTCTTCTCGGTGGACCCTGCTTGGGAAGCCTTTTCTCCCCCTCACAGCACATCCCTCTTCCAAACCTCTCTCGTGGGCAGGGCAGGGGCTGTGCCTGCTCTCTGCTGTGCTCATGCATGAGGAGATCTTTAGAAAGGCGGGAGGCACCTTCCCCTTGGACGAGCCAACAAAAATGTCACGTCTTGAGAAAATGAAATGAAATCTAAAGCGTCACCTGTCCTGCAAATATAATCCGGGGGGAGTTTTTAAAGGGGCCTCAGATTTTCAGTTCTAACCTTTCTGGAAAGGAGCTAAGGGGAACAAAATCAGCTCTCAGTGCTTTAATTATTTTTTCACGGTGGGTTTGTAGACACAAAGACAACATTGGATCTCTGCCCTGAGCTCTGCTGAGCAGAAATGTGGCAGTTTAAACCTGCTGGTGTTTGTTCACTCTCCAGCCTGGGACACAGGACAGGAGAGTGACTGCGAACATCCAGGGGGGCTGGCCAGGGACAGAAGAGTTATTTCAACCTCAGCACAGCAACTTTGTCCTTTGCCAAGTGGTTCTGCTGGGAAAACTCAGAAAGACCCTTTCAGGCTTAGTTTACAGCCCAGCCCAAAGCAGAATTGTGTGGAAAGCATGGGAACAGAAAGCTTGGGAATGCCTTACACTGAGGCATTGCCCCCCGAGGTAGCGTTACTTAAGTGCCATTAAACGCTGTATTTTTATCAGTACAAAGGCTTGGACATGGCAAAGGGAGTTCTGTGTTCCTCATGGATCAAACCATTGGGTTTTCCTCCCCAGTGTGGTATTGGGCAAGCCACCACCCTGTCGGAGCAGTATTTCCCCCATTATATCAAGTGTGTGAGGAAGAAAATTTTAAGGGAAAATAATTTTTTGTTGTTGCTCTTTAAAAGAAATAAATACCAAAGACAAATTCCCTTTAAATTTTCCCCCTCTTTTTGAGCAAAAATAGAAAATTAACTTTTTTTTTTGTTGTTGTTTCCCACCCTGTGTGTTTGAGATTTTTTCTGGAGACGAATGGGGCTGTTTGAGTGCTGATTATATATTTGCAGTTTTATACAGCACCAGCCCTCATTTCTACAAGGTCTGTGCCTTGAATTGGATAAAAAGGGCTTTTTTTCTTGGCAAAGCCACGTGGGTTTTTCTACCTGTTTCCCGCAGCCGCTGCAAAACAAGGCGAGGGATTACAAAAGCGGCTCCTCAAGCAGCAGCGAGCAGCGCCCGCCAGCGCCGGCCCGAGCAGCCCATTAGCTGCTCTAATTAACCCTGCCTTCATTAGGGCACCCAGGGCCGCGTGGGTGCCATGGGGCCGCCGCTCTCTGTGGGTTCGTGCGGCCCTGCAGGACAAACAGCCCCGCCCTGGGCACCGCGGGGTGGGCAGAGCGCTCCTGCCCTGCCACCGGCTCGGCAGGGACCGAGCCACCCCCGGGGCTGTCCGGAGCTCTCCGGGCACGGACAGGGCACCTCTGTCCCTGGCTGGGGCACGGGATGGTGCTGTGCCGTGCCCCAACAGCGATGCTCTTGCATCAGGGCGAATCCCATTCCCTATCCCGGCCCACGCCCTTTCCATCTCATTGCGTTCTGCCCTTACCCAGCAACAGCCGCCGAGGCAGAGGAAACCCTTCCTCCTGTCTGAAGGAAAAGCAGAAGGTCAGGGCCTTCCACCGCCCCTTCCCTTGGATGGTTTGAAATCCACATTTCTGGCCTTAAATCTCTCCGTGTGAAACCCTCCATGAACATATTCGAGGACACAAACGTGGCACTGGCTGCTGCAGCTTCCCTCTGGTGTGAGCCCAGGGGAGAGCAGAGTGGAGCAGCCATGGGCTGGCTGTTGTGAAAGAGGATTTTTAGCAGCCAAACCTGTAGTTATGAAATGAAGCCTGCCTCAAATATAACCGAGGAGGATCATAGAGGCAGTTACTATAATTACTCCTAATGACACTGACACTTACCCATACGTTAGTTCCATATAAACCTTTTTTATTCCCTGTGCAAACAATGAATAATCAGCACCCTCCATCAGTGCCTTTTGCAGGATTACATCACGCTCCCCGGGACAAAGACCATCTCTTTGAACAGCACTTGCACCCAGATTTCCAGGGCGTTGAGTGCCACTGTAATAAAACCTTGTCAGAATTGCCAGTGAATTCATTAAGATCAGGAGGGACAAGTTATCTGTAGGGCAAAACTGTTCCCGCTGGACCTTTTCATTAGCTCTTTATTGGAGTGTAATTTTCTAGGCTGTCATTTCACTTTATGGAGGAAATCTGTTTTAGGCTTGTTTCTTTTGCCACTCAAATGGTAGGGCACAGGTTTAGGGGCTCTGCTGGGAGAGTTTTGCTGTTTCTGGATGTTTTGGCATCCACCTGCAGTTGTTTCCCTGTGAAATACCTTTCTCCTACCTCTGTTTTGGCACTTGCTCAGCCCTACGTGAGTGAAATGCCTCTCTCAGCCTTGATTAGGCATCAGGCATTTGCTTGTGAAAACAACAGCTCCATTTGCCCTTCCAACATCATTTTTCCTCCAGACAAAATTGGATTTATTGCATAAACAGCGTGTTCACTGTAGCTAAGGTGAGTTGGTGGTTAAAAGCAGCCGTGGTTTACATCCCTTTTCAGCCCACCAAAGCCCAGCCCTCTGGTTTGGGCTGAGGCATTCCCGCTGACAGCAGTAATTTCTAGTGACAGATACAGAAATGTCCTTAGGGAAAATACAACAGTGATGGAAGTTTCCTGTGGGAAAAAAAGTTTTTTTCTTATTTTTTTTTTAAGTGCTTTCACCTTTTCTTTTGTTTGTTTTTTTTTTTTTTTTCTTTTTTCCTTAGGGACAGTTTCATGACAGGTGTTGGAAAGCTTTTCATCCTCTTAATTCCCCCCTGGTTTTCCCTGCACCTTACGAGGAACAATCAAGTTCTTTTAGGATCAAACCTGAAGAATTGGCTGTGCTTTCCAACTATATTGGATGTAAGTGCCAGCTGTGGTCTGCATTTGCTGCAATCACTGGAAAGGCCACACCTCTGCATGAAACACTGTCTTTTGCATAGCAAGTGATACTGGGAGTTAAGTTGGATTGCACAATTCTGACTCTAATCTTGACAGCACCGATAGCATCAATTCTGAGTCAGAACCTTGTTTTCCCCGTATCTCAGAGCCAGGATATTTTTTGCACAGCAAATGGCAAAAATTTACATGTATGTAAATGAGTTTAATCTTGATCCCACCACTCTTGAGTGGGTCAGGGAAGTCTCCCACTGGATGCAAATGGCTCCTTATGAATCCCAGGCGGAACAAAGGTGGTACAGCCCCGCTTGAAGCATCCCAAAATCTGAGGGATTGCAGTAAACAAAGGGGAGGAGACTCCCAGGGGAGGAGGGAGGTTACAACAGCGCAGATCCTGAGATTCACCTGTTGTTCTGAAGCATTTGGTTGGCTCATAGTCCAGAACCCGAAAATTTCATTAAAACAACATTGCAAGGTGATAACATTGTACCTACTTAGAGCAGGGTGAATTAGCAGCGTGTCAGAGCACGGAAATGAGTAAGTGAAGAGCTGCCCACAGCTGCAAGCAGTAAATAACTGCCCAGCTCAGGCCACACTGCCTGAGCCTCTCCTGTGAGCCAGCAAAGAGTGCAGCTCTCTCAGCCTGGGACTCCATCAGCCTCGTGAAAGCCCCAGGAGCTTGTGCTGACAGGAGAAAACTTGGCACAAACATCCACCACTTTTTCTCTCAGTTTGTCTCATTGATCACCACAATTTCATTAAACTCAACGACAATTTTCTTGGCCTGAAAAAACAGCTTGAAATTTGTTGCTTCGAGTCAGATGTAGATGAGTGTTTGGGTGCCCAAAAGCATCTCTGTTTTGCAGGGGTTTAGGGAAGATAACGCTTCTCACTTGGACTCTTTGCCTGCCTGAAATGTCCTGTGAATGCCCCTCACTGCAGATCCTGCCTTGACTAAACACTGGGAAGTCTTCCTATCTGCAGGAGTGCTCCTCGTGGCCTCACACAGTCAGGATTTCTGGTGTGCAGGGGATGTGCTTCAACATCACATCCTCAATTCTGCCCTGAAAATTATTGATCTTTTTAACTGTTTTAGCTCCTGCAGCCTTGATGCCATTCCCTTAATGCTCTCTTTGAAGCAACATGGAAGAAAATCATTAATTGATGCATCTACTGGCTTGCCTTTGTGTATTTTGCTGTAATAATGGCAGTTATTACCTCTGATAATGAGGAACACGTATCTTAATGGGAGCTTAATTGCTGTTGTAGCACAGGACCCCTGTCTGGAGCTGGACCAGCTCAGAAATCCCTGTCCCAAAGAGCTCAGCGCTGATGGGATGTGCCATCCATGTGTTCCTGTAGCTTTCTTGCTTCTCCTTGGAGTGTTTAGTGATAGAATTCCTGGCTTTTGTTTTGATCAGGCCAGTGACTAAGATATTTGTGCTGTAATTGCTGCTTGTTTCTCTCTGTTTGATTACAGTGTGTGTGAGGAGCAGAAGGTTGATGGCACATGGAGCAATCCCTTGTTTTGGTTCCAACTGGAGAAGCTGTGCAGGGGAAGTGACAAACACCCCTCTGGGAGTCTGGATTAACTCTCAGCTGTGTCATTGTCTCCTGACATCTCCACAACTCCCTGACAGGAGGGGGCAGCCGGGGCGGGGGTCGGGCTCTGCTCGCAGGGAACAGGGACAGGAGGAGAGGGAACGGCCTCAGGCTGGGCCAGGAGAGGCTCAGGGTGGACACCAGCAGGAATTTCCCCATGGAAAGGGTGCTCAGGGATTGGCAGGGGCTGCCCAGGGAGGTTTGGAGTCCCCATCCCTGGAGGTGTCCAAGGAAGGCCTGGATGTGGCACTCAGTGCTCTGGGCTGGGGACAAGGTGGGGATCTGGCACAAGTTGGACTCGATGACCTTGGAGATATTTTTCAACCTTAATATTTCTATGATTTTGTGATTCTGTGGTTCTAAGTTGGGTCTTTTTTTGGAGACATTTTCAGCAGGATTGCCTAGGATGTTTTTTCTCAGCAGACAGCCCATGGTGGGTCCTGTAAACTTTTGGATCCTGTTTGCTTTACATCTGAATCATCCCCGCATTTTGAACAAACGCAGCTCCAAATAAACTTGTTGGGATGGAGGGAAAGAGAGTTTTCCTCAAAATCCTGTATAAAATCATCCTCAGAGACCCTGGGATCTGGGATAATGCTGCAATTCCCAGGTTTCTTCCTGGCCACGAGGTGCTTTGGGCTGGGATCTGCGTGGGAGGAGCTGGAGGGCCGGAGCCGCTGCTCAGGGAACACTACAGTTACTTTAATTGGGACAACTGTGCTCCAGGATTCTGATGAGGCCCGGTGTGTTCATTAGAAATTGATGGTTATTACAATTAATAATACACTGAAATTAATTACTTGGAAGAAAAACTATGGCCGTGGTGATCCTTCCATGTGAAAGAGAGCAGAGATTCCCTCTGTGGCACTTTCTTCTCTTGCCGTTTGTGCTGTTTTCCAGGAGGTTCTCAGTTAATCCTTGGAGTGACAGTTGAATGTATTTATCTGATGTAATTCATTCCCCTCTGCAGCCCCATCTCCAAACAACAAAGCAGGAGAAAAGAACTGCTCAGCCACCCCTTAATCCACCCCAGTCAAGGCAGAGACGCTCCGAACTGGCCTGACAGGAATGATGAGCGACAGAGCTGGGGGCCCTACAGGGAAACCCGGTCCCATAAAGCTCCTAATCCCTCTGCATCTCGGTGTCTTTGGAGCTGCTGGAAGGGTTCTGGGGCAGAAGATGGTGTTGGGCTCTTGAGTCCTGATGTCTGGGGTTTAATCTACTTATTAAGGGGGAGCATGTGCCTGAGAGCTTGTGGAAATGGGATTTGATCGGGACGTGGAAATGCACCCAAAGCAGGCAGGGAAACTGAGGCAGAGGGATTTACCCCATAGGGACATGTTGAAAGCACTGGGCAGGAAGGAGGCTACTTCCAGGATCATTTTTGGCCTCAATTTTATGCATTTTTTTCAGTGTGGCCTGATAAAATCTGCCGACTCTTATCCAGATTTTATCATCAAAAGCAGGGGAGGGTCAGGGCATGTTCTGGAGAGAGCAGTGTCACCCTCAGGACCAGAGCAGCAGAACACACAGGGCATTCAAAGCACAAAAATGCAAATTCAGGTGTTCAGGGATTAATGACTGATCAGCTACAAGCAGGGGATGTTTAATTTGGAGGCAGCAGAAGCAGGGAAGGGCCTGTGTGTGCTGTGGTGATTTGTGAGCTGTGGGCACCAGGCAGGGGGAAAAGACACTCTTCAGAGGAAGGATAATAGTGACAATGAATTTAAAGTGGATTTAGGCTGACACTGAGAGATTTTTCTGCCCACCAGAGATAAAACATTTTGGAGACATCCAGCAAACTTCCTGCCCTCCCTGTGTGAGATGGGGAGTGTTCAGGAGGAAGAGGAGCACAGATCCAGCCCCAGATGCAGCCTTCAGCACCAAAGGTGGGAATTTAAAATCAATTCCCCAGCCAGTGGTTTGTCCAGTGCAGGATCTTTGTCTTTTACCTGGTATTTCTATGGATGGTGAAACTCCTGCAGAATGTACCCAGCCGCTTGAGCAATGCTGTGAATGGGAGGAAAAATTCCTCCCTTGTCCCAGAGGCCCCCAGCTCGTGCCCTCAAGCAGGAGCTTTCATTACCCCCATTTTTCCCCTTGGGTTATAGCACTGCCAGTGTTATTTGCAGTTGTAAAATTTTCCAACTCAAGTTTGAAACCCAAACGTTGTTTGTCTCAGTCTCCTTCCTGCAGCTGCAAATTCCTGTGCTCTGGACACAGCTCCCTGTAGGAGCCCACCCTGTCAGGAAACACTGTGGAAATTGTGGGATTAATTTAGTTTTATTTGTTCTTTGGTTCTAGATTTTATATTCGTTTCTAATAAATAAGGCTGAGAACTTCCTTCCCTCCTTTTCCCTTCCCAGCTGAGTGGTTTGCAGGCTCTGGGTCTGGATAGAAACACGTGAAATCTTTTTATTCCAAAGGAAAAATACTACGGAAAGGAAAAGCATCCACAAGGATGCCCACGAGGGGCTGCTCTGGTAAAAATGGGAAGCACGAGCAGCTTGGAATGTCCACACATGGAATGTCCTCTGTAGCAGGTATTTCTCTGCAGTAATCTACACAGAAGGGAAAGCAACAGGACGGAAAAAAGGAAGAGATCCAGAGATTGAGGAATCCAGGGATTTGCTCCCCGTGTCTCCCCTGAGTTTCCCCATTCACAGGGCAGGGACTGGAGCTCCTGTAAGGGCCCCCAGCAATATCTGTGTTTGCTCTCCCTTGGAGAGCAGGATTTGGGAAGCACCAGGGTGGGAAGGGGCTCGACATTGAGTAAAGGGAGGTGCTCAGTGCCCTGGGATGGAGGCAAAGCTGGGAATTCCTGCTGGAGATGCAGCGGTGGCAGGGCCCTGTGAGCCCCAGCAGGCTGTGGTTGGGAGGCAGCCACCCAGCTGCCAGCCCTGCTGGCACCCACAGCCCCACAGCTCACTCAGGGGCTGCTTCATCCCATTCTTTTCTCTTTTTTTAAGTCTTTCTTTCGTGTTTTCTGCCCTGCTCCCCTCCTGGCAGTGGCAGTGAGGGGCTGGCTGGGTCTGATGCTTTGCTGGCCCTGCTGGGTTCCTGTGTGAGCATCGGCTCCTCAAAAGCAAAGCCTGGCAGGGCTGCAGATGCAGAGGACACAGAAGCATGTGAGGAATGATGGATTCAGCAGCCCTGGGCTACCCTCATCCTGCAGCAAGAGGAGGCTCTGAGACTTCTCAGGGCAGGCAGGTGACTCCCGGAGCCCAGCTGAAGGCTGAGGATGATTTTCCTGGCGTGGCTCTCCCACCATCGCAGCCTTTTGCCATGGCAGGGGCATCCCTGAAGCAAACCAGGCTGAACTTGGCCCTGGTTCTCCCCTGAAAACACAGGTTCAGGGCCAAGGACGCGCTTCGGGAGCAGAGGAACCGAGTGCTGGTGCTGGGGGGGTGTGGAAGAGGCAGAGACTCTGACCTTCAGTGCCACGAGCACAAACAGAAATCCCCGGGTGCGATGTTTTTACTTTCATCAGGACTCTCCAGATGTGGAGGGGCCCCTCTGAGATGCTTGGCAGCGATAACTCGGAACATGTAAATAAATCCATCGCTGTCTCCCCAGCGCTGCCGGCTCAGATGGTGCGGGCTGCGAAGGGCAGCATTTGTAGCTCTCATTTACATGATCAGATGGGGAAGGGAGGCAGCTCGGTAACAAAGGGTGCAGCTGCCTGCCCCACAAACTGTCTCCGCGATCAACAGATTCCCTCACCCCCCGAGGTGCTGGAGTCTTTAATCTGCAGCTCCATGGAGATGCTCCACGCAATTAGCACCTATGCTCATTACTGCCTCTTGCTCCGTTCTTACCCAAAGCCCTCCAGATAAAAGGGGAGACGTTTAAAGCTCAGTTTTCTGCGGCAGTTTCCTACTCGGTGCAGTTTTACCCCGCCTCTCCTTTCTCCCCGGCTCTGAGAATCTCCCAGATTTGTTTGTGGTTTTCATTTTTCACAGGAAGTTCAGACTCTCCTTTCCCTTATTAGGAACGTCTGTAATTCCGTCTCCTACACATCCGTTTTGCCATCCTTAAAAAACTTTTCCTCCACACCTTTCTGCATCCCAGCCCCAGCTGGTTATGATCTTGTTCCCCCACTGGGTGGCTGCTCATGTGTTTATTTGCAAAACTGCATGGAGGTCTTTTAAGAGGAAGATATTTTCATTTCATTTCCAGCTGTCCTTGCTCTAAAGAGAGGCAGAAACTTTGCAGAAGGAAGATCTGAGGATTTTTTTTCCCCCAGTCCCAACCAGAATCTGAAAACAGGAGTTGTTATATTGGCTCTGCTGCTCTCTCAGCTTTGAGTCTGTTTTCCCAGTTATCAATAGAACCAATAATTGATAAATATCCCAGGGATGCTGGAATCTTGGATTAGCTAGAGCATTTCCAATAGCAGCTCTCTGAGGCAGAGCTCACTGTTATTGTCCAGAGAAAAAAGATTCTGGAGGAAGTCCTGGCTCTTCCCAAGAGAGAAGGAATAAAGGGATGGGGATCAATTCCTTTGAACCGCAGGCTCCCAGGGGATTTGCATGGCTTCTGCAGATGCTAACTGGGAAAATGAAAGTTGCTGTCAGTTGGTTTGGACTGGTTTTATAGAGAAGAGTGGAAAATTTAGAGAGCTCCTCATCCAAAAGAGGTTGAAAACTCCTGATGGCTGGAAATGGGTCAACATCGGGGTGGAAGAAGTCAACAAAGACTTGCTCCAACTTTCATGTCAGTTCCTTTGTGACTGTACCCCTGTGGGGAGTTCCAGGGATGGGTCAGCTCCCGAGAATAATCCTGGAACTGGTGAATTTTAAGGAGCTCTGATTTTAATTCATATAGTTTAGTTTCTGTGGTTTACATCAAAAGACACCAAAATGCTGGGAAAACCTCGGGAGCAGCCACACCTCAGTTTTGAGCAGGGCAGTTCATTCACACCTCCTCCAGTGCTCTTCCTTTTAAGCTGTAGTAATTGTTTTAATAAACAAAACAGTTTTCATTCGAGAGCATTCTGCCCTTTTAGCTTGCTCTGTCTCCCTGTGCTATGAATTGTTTTGTTTTTTCTTCCTCTGACTCTGTTTTTAGATTTTTATTGAGTTGGAGATGGGTTTTTTGGGGGAGTCCAGGTAATTCAGCTCTTTCTCAGAGACATTTACTGCTCTCAGCTCTCCAAATCCCAAAGCTGGACACCCAGTGGGGCAGGGAGCCCTAAAAACGGGGAATTGCTGTCTACTTACCTGATCTACGTGCACAAATCGACATTTTAATGTGCAAATGCAGCTTCTTAGATATGTAACTGCTCAGGTGTACATTTAATTTCTCTTTCAAATACTCCACCAGTTCCTTCTGCCGCTTTCACTTGTTTAAATCAGGGTCAGTGTAATTAAACTGCATCTTCAGTGAAAACTGGTACGAGCAAGGAGAGAGTTGGGTTTATTGTCTGTGTGCTGTGCTGGGGTAGTTGACTTTGCTGCATATTTGGGATATTTCCCGTTCCGAGTGTAGGAAATGCCTGCACAGAACCAACCCCAGTGCGGGCAGCAGGAAGGTGCCGCCACCAGAGCCCCGCGTGGTGCTGACGAGTGAATTCCAGATGGAGCTTGGAGAAGTGATGATTAATTTCCAGCAGTCCCAGAGAGGAAATTATCCTCGTTAAATCAATCCAGGAGAATTTCAGCCCTTGCATAAAAGGCAGCCTAATTGCCTTGGTGAATTGAGGATGAACTGCAGGACAGTGACAGGAAGTTCACACACGCCTCGCGCTGTCATTAGCGATTGCACAAGAGCCCGAAATGTTTACTCACTCGGCCAATAACATGTTTGTGCTCCCTCTTTATTTGGCTTTTTTTGACCTTCTTTAATTGCAGCGGGAAGGGGGGAAAGCGTCCAGCCCTGATGCTCTGAATAAACCCTGCCCGGCGCTGCCGGGGCTCTCGCAGATCCCTGCCAGATGTTCAGCCCCAATTCCACGGAGCAAAGATCCGGCTCTGTCTCAGTGCTCGGGAACAGCAGGCGAGGTTTGTTGTTATTTCCACCCTGCCCTACTTGGTGCTGTCACTAATCCTGGCCAGGAGCTGGGATGGCGCTGACGCTGGAGACTCCTTTGCTCACAGGGTGCAGCTTTCCCTCGGCTGAGCCTTTCCCAGGCACGGGGGCAGTGAGACATTTAATTTATTGGCTGTGCAGGGTGATTTACTGACATCACATTAATCGCAGGTAAACTCACGAGGAGCCCGTGGAGCAGAAAAGCAGCCGAGGAATGAGGCAGCGAGTGTTTTGTGGCTCTGTGACTCAGCGGGTTGCAATTGGGTCATGTAGGGGAAGGAAGGGGTGGCCGCTGTCTCTTCCCACTGCGGACAGCAGCGGAGCTGCCTCGGCTTCTCTGTCGGGTGTTAATTCAGGCTGGATGAAGATTTTCCATCCCCCTCTGTCCGGGAAGGGCCGGGTGGGGATTTGTCGGTGTCCAGGCTGAGTGCAGAGGGTTGTGTGTGGTCCCTGTCGCTTTATGGGACTTGGGTAAACACCCGTGGCTTTGTTATGTGCTGAATGGGAAAGTCAGCCCCAAATTAGCGCTAATGTGAGGTCATTTAACCCTTATGGGAGGTCTTTTGAGAAATCATAATAGAGCCGAGCAGGAGTTAGCCCAGCCACTCACAGACCCTGCAAGGCTGACTCCGTGCACCATTATCGTGCTGAGATGAGGTCAAAAATGTAAATACTCCCAGAGCAGCCGAGAAAAGCTTCCCTCCTGCTGGGCTGATTATTCCCGAAACAGGTGCTGCTCCCAAATCCCCGTGCAATGGCTTCAAGCTCCCCGGGTTATTCCTGCAGGAGAATTAAAAGTGAATCGGAGCCGGGCTGAGCATCAGCATCTCTCAGAGCAGCGATTTCCTTGACACAATGACAGGTCGGAGCAGCTCTTCCTCCGATTTCATTGTCCAGCCCTGGAAACAAGAGCTGTAATTGCCACGGACAGTCAGGAGAGAAACCTTGGTCCCTCTTTCCTGGTGAAAACCTGGCTGTGCTTCCCTGAGCTCTAATTCCAGCCTTCCCAGGAGGATTCTCCAGGTTGTTGTTGAGAAATCCTTTCCTGCCAAGCAGTCAGCAGGACCGGAAGCTCCGGATACCTTCCCATCTGGAAAGGCAATCAGACAAAATGCCAAGCCCAGGGGGCAAAATTTCAGTCTTGGTGCCAGTCTTGCTTATTACATATCTGGGTTCTGCAGCCTGCTAGACTTTCATCATGTAATTTATTTGCTTCTCAACATCCCTGCAGTTATTAAAAGCACCGTGCTCCGAACTGCCACCCAAGGTTGCTCTAATTGGTACATCTGCCTTTCGGGGCACTCTGGATTGTTCATTTTACAGCCTCCCCTCGGGCCAGAATTCGATCTGGGTTCCTGGTGGCCAGGGGGGCTGCCTGGGGTCTTTGGGACAAGGATCAGATACTGCAGGGATGGGCTCTGGAGCACTGTCAGCCAAATGTCACGCTCGGGTCAAGGGGGAGAGGCTCTGGGTACCCTCACCTGCCACGGTGCCGGGGGCAGTTTGTCCTTGTGTGGCAGGAAAGGACAATCCCCAACCCAGAATCTCCCTGGGGAAGGCTCACAGGGCCCTGCACTGCCCTGGCTGGCCTTGTCTCCACTGGAGGTTCAAGGCTGGGCTCCCCAAAGAGCATCTCACAGGGTGGGATTGAGTAGCTGGGAGCAAGGAAAGCTCCTCAGGTCGTGTTGTGTTCCCCATCCATGTCCTGGGAAGTGGAATGCCATTAATCCCATCCCTGCAATGCAAAGGCAGACCTGAGGCAGGGAATATCCCATGCCTGCCCCCTGAGCACCTTCAGGTGCAGGAACCCAAATGGAGACACAGGTGAGAACCTCAGGTCTCATTTCTCTGACCTTTTATTCAAGAATGGATAAAATACATTTAAATTCTTACAGCAAGGCTTTCAGCAACAAACTGGCATCCTTCACCTGACCCCAGGCTTCAACTTTCCCTCTCCACTGAGCTCTGAAGGTGATTGTGTTGTCCTAGGTCTGACTCTGATTAGATTTTTCTAATTTATCCTAAAATGATTTCATTCTATGCTGAAAATCAGAGCAGCAGGCGCTGCTTTTACTGGCAGTGATTAATCCTAAAGCTGCTGTGGGAGCTCACAGGAAAAGGTCTCACTGTCAAAGCCATAAATCCTCCAGGCTCAGGTGAAATCGGAGCTTCCTTTTGTGTCTTTTTAGGACTGGGCTGTGCTTGGGTTTTGGCCAGGAGCACCAGTTCCTGCTGCAGCAGAGACACAGTTTGTGCTGGTGCAGCCTCATTTGTTTGATCTAGTTTCAAACTGGGGTAAAAATGCATTGCTATAAGTCACATCTCCCCCAGTGGTTTGCGTGGGTGAGGAGACACTCAGGGTAGGCAAATTCTCTGAAGACTCGCATGAAATTACTCCCAGTAGGGTCAGGGCTGCGAATCCCATGAGAGCCCTGGGGGTGGCTCCTGTCCAAGGGCTCCATGTGGGACTGCCCAAACAGGCCTGGCACTGGAACGGGCTCAGAGGTGCTGGGAGGCAGAGCCCAGGCACAGGGACAAGCAGAGTTTGGGGCTCCTGGTTCCCACTGCAGGGCCTTGGAGCCAGCCCGTGGCAGCAGAGCCTCGGATTCCACAGCTTCCAAAGGGCACCTCCGATCTCTGGGACAGGGACAGGACCCAGGGAATGCTGGAGCTGTGCCAGGGGGGTTTAGGTTGGATTTTAGGGAATTTTTTGGGATTTTTTCCCCCAGAGGGTGCTGGGCACTGCCCAGGCTCCCCAGGGAATGGGCACGGCCCCGAGGCTGCCAGAGCTCTCAGGGATGCCCAGGGTGGGACTTCTGCAGGGCCAGGAGCTGGAATCCATGATCCTTCATCCCTTCCAGCTCGGGATATTCCATGGTTCTACCCTCCCTGAATATCACTGATGCAGATTAATCAGGGGGTTTCCATTCTCAAGAGTCCCACCTGGCCATCGGTTCCTGGGACTTGGGGGCCATAAAACTGTGGGGAAAACACGACAGGATCAGCTCAGAAGGGAGGCAGGTTCTCAGATCATGGAGTAAGAGAGGGTTGATTGATTGATTTAACAAAGCCCAAGCAGCAGCTGGTTTTGTAAGAGGCATGTGCTTCTTGCAGGAGGCATTTTCTCTGAGGAAGGAAAATCCCCAGGCCCGGAGGGCCAGCAGCTCCCATGTGCTCCCTGCCACCCAGGACATTCTTGGTGCATCTCTGGAAATGTTGCAAAATAGCTGTTATTTTTCCACTCCACGGGATAACTGGTACCTTGCAGTGAACTTTCTCTTAATCCCACAACAACAACCTGCCCCGAGAAGCAAATTCCAGCCCCACAGAGGCTGAAAAAACTGAATTTACCTTCTGGATTTGCTGTGCAGGAAGGCTCCCGGGTTTGTACATTTGACCTACATGCTGGGCAATCCAAAAACAATCCAATAAGTTCCTACAAGCTTTGGTTAGATTTGTTATCTGAGCAGGCGATGCGCTGATAGGATTTGGATTTAGGTTTCATTTCAGATGGGAAGATTTTTCACTGCAGATGTTGGATTCTGGCCTGGCCAGGAAGGCAAAGCAACAGGAGCAGGTCGGGTGAGTCAGAATTAAGTGGGCCTTTATTTGGTATCAAATATGACAGACAGGTGCCAGCGAGGAAGCTGAGCTTGCCCACTACCAGAGGGTGGAGCAGATGGGTATCTGGGGCTCCTTCTCTCCTCCAGAGCCCTGGGGAGGATGTTTGGGAGGGAGGATGTTTGGGACAGACCACGCTGGGGGAGTTTCAGGAGCCATCGGAGCAGAGCCCAGGTGCCAGCAGGAGATGGGCTCAGGGCTGTGGGCTGGGATCCCGGGCTGGGATCACACCTCGTGCAGTGTGGATGGAGGGGCTGTGCAGCTGAGGGGGGCTGGAATGGCTCCAAAGGCCCCAGCACTCCCTGAGAAAGCCTTCCCTGAGCTCCTCATGCTGTCACACAAAGGTGACACACTGCAGCAGCTCCTTGAACCAGGAGATAAAACCCAAAAGTTGAAGTTTGCCCATTCTCCAGCCCAGAATTGTTCATTTTTTCAGGAGGCTTCAGCCCTGCTGGCTTTGCTTGGGCTTTCCTGCATCATCCCCACGCTGTCCCTGCATGGTTTTGGGGGGCTGGTGACTGCAGGACAAAGTTGGAGCCCCTGGGGAGAAGGAGCAGGACCAACATTGGGCTGTTCCCAGGGGATTTTCAAGGGGAAATCCGATCTCTCAGTGCCTGTAAAGAGCTGAAAACTCCAAGGACCTGCAGCTTCTCCCATGTGGGCTCTGCCAGGAGCTGGGGCCGTGCTCCCTGAGCAGTACCAGGACAGCTCTGACTCACACAGGGCCTTTGAGCTTTCCAGTTTTCTCACTGGGAGCCAGATTCAGTTCCCACAGGTGCTGTCCCCAGCCCCTGCCCAGCCTCTCCCCTCCCTCTGCCTTTGCCTTTTCATTTGAATGCTTTGAGAACAGGGGGTGTCTCCAAACCAGGCCTGGGATCCAAGCTTGGAATCCCAATTCCAGGGAAAGTTTTAGAGTCAAATCAAGATTGTGGAGCCAACTTCTTCCTCTTCTCTACAAATAATCAGGTCCCACAGCTGTTTTCTCAAGCTGTTGTGGGAAAGTCAGCTCCAGCAAAGTGCTGAGGCAGAGAAAGGCAGGATGACTTCTGCTGTGTGCCCATTCTGGCCACCCCAAAACATCCCTTGGTCTGGTATCCCATGGGTGATTCAGATGAGTAATGACAGGTGGAGAGCTGAAGTGAGAAATAATTAAAATTTGCAGTGCTTTGATGAGTCCAGTACTGACCAGCACAGCACTAATGTGTCCCGAGCCCTGGTTCTGCTCGGAAACCACAAGCCAGGTCCTTGCTAGGTGGAGGATTGGCTTTAAAATTGCTTCACTTTGTGGGGTGTGTGAAGGAGTTATTTTCCTTTCTGTCTCTTCATTCCTGAGCCTGTAGAAATTGGGGTTTGGAGCGTTTTGCAACAATCCTGAAGGACGGAGATTTTTGTGTAGGGAACACTTTCACATGATGGGATGATTACAGGAAGCCAGGCTTGAAGAGGCAACTAAATAAACTAATAACAGCAAGTATCAGCAGATTTGAGATGAAACCAGGGAGGCTGGCAGGGTTGAGATGTTATTAGTTCCAGATGTTGCTCACAGATAAATATCTCTGGCCTGAGCTTTTCTAATTACCGACAGAAACTGAGCTGTCACGTAAAGATGCCTCTCAAGGCTCCCTGAGCACATTCATTATAGTCCAGGGCAGACTGATATCCATTCATATTTCCTTTTTTTCTTATTTGTTACTTAGGAATTTGCTGAATGAGATCCCATTTCTGTGCTGTGCTCAGATTAATTGGGATCCACGGCTGGGTGAGGGGAGCAGACACAGGACCCAAACCCTGGGTGCTTCCTCCTGGAGCCTGAACCCGAGCCCAGCTGTGCTGCTGGGATCTGCCATGCTCCTGATAAGGGTAATTTATTCTGAGCAGCCCAGGACACCTCTGCCAGTGCCATTTCCATATCTCTGCTCACCCAGGGCTGATTAAGGAGGAGTGGAGTCAACTGAGGTACCCGAGACCAAACTCATCTCTGCTGCAGCGTCACTGGCTGACATCAGATAACTTCCTGAGGGGAGGCAGCTTTGATCAGGCTGCAGCACTGGGGGAAATGGTTGGGAGCAATCCCTGATGTTTTGCATCTGGTCCATTTTCAAAACTGTTTTCATGTTTAAAAGTTTCTCTCGGGGAGGAATGGCAGCACTGAGGGAAGTGTGGGCCCAGCCCTGAGCCCTTCCTGGTGCTGCTGGCACCACTGACAGCACCTCCTGCTCCTGGCACAGGGATCACTGGGGGGGAATCCAACTCCTGGTTTTCTCCAGGAGGAAATGTGCTTTTGTGTTTGTGAGGCAGCCGATGGGAGGGAAGCCCTGTGAGCTGGGCCTGTGCTCCCTGGTGCATGCTGGGGTTAGAAAACAAAGTTTCCGTGGAGCCAGGCCGAAATCCCTGGGAGAAAGGACAGTTCCTGTCAGTGAAACCTTCCCCTGGCTCCTTCCCTGTGCATATTTGGAGCTGAACATCACAGGAAGCCTGGGCAGCAAACTGGGCTGGAATGGGGAACATCCTTGTGACATGTCCAGCCAGCTCCCTCCCATGACAGACTGAACTGGGACGGGCACTTCCCGCTTTCCTGCTGGGTTTGGATTGACAGGTGTCAGGTCAGCTCCAGGGAGAGCACGGGATGAGCTCAGGGCAGGGAATGCAGAGGAAAAGTGAAGCTTCTTGCAGCAGGAGAAGGTGGCTGGGCCGGGGTCATGTTTGTTTGTTTAACTGGAGCCGCCTGCCCTGCAGTCCCTGAGCTGGGTCAGTTGTTTGCAACCCAAACTCATTACTGTGTGAGAACTGGTAGAACTCGCTAAGGACAACAGGAATTTTCCTAGAGCCCCCTGGGCTACAACAGATAATAACAAACTGGCCTGGCTCTATTAAAAAGACATTTAAGCATCGGGTCACGTTGTTTAGTGGTACTGGGATCCAGCAGAGCCAGCTGGATTCCCAGGAATGCTGCAGATAGAGGCTGGAAAACGGCTGCTGGGAAAAGGCCAGTGAGGGGTTTGTCCCTCTTGATTTCTCCAGAATGCCAAATCCTCTTTTTCCTTTTCCTCATTGTTCCCCTGACACCGTAGAGGCACTTATGGAGCTCTGCTGTGCCTGTGCTGTACAACCAGAGGGAAGGGCAGCGCTGCCAGGCTGAGCCTTGCAGCCCAGGGAAGTTTTGGTTCATCTTTTTGTTCTGCCTTCCCAAGGAAAAGGCTCTGGGAGACACGGGGTGTCTCAGTGGGAAAGATGATCTGGTTTGGATATCAAAGGTTTTTGTGGCACAAGGTGTGTTTTTTGCTGGAAAAGCACCTGAAGCAGCCCCAGCTCACTTTAACCTGCTCCAGGCTGCCTCCTCTTGCTGCGTATTAATTGCTGAAGTGTTTTAATAACCTTTGGTCAAAGACAACTGCAGTTCCTGGCACATCACAGGACAACTGGGAAGGATGTTTGACAGCTGTCAGTGGGAAAAGCCGTGTATCCTAAAGGGATTAGAGTCCTTGCTTTGAAGTTCCTTACAGGTTACACAGCAGAGAAGGCAGGCTGGGAACAGGGAGTGTGGAATGGCTTAGGTGAGGTCACACCGCAAATCGGCGGCGGAGGGAGAAAGAGGAACATTGGGATGTCAGGGCCACGGGGCCACGCTGCACCTGGGATGATTTAAACATCCAGGGGCAGCCCCAGCTGGCTCTGCAGCGCTGGAGACCCTCTGGGTGATGCTGTCTCCATCCTGGAGCTGCTGATGTGTCCCTCACAAAATGCAGCTAATCCCAGTCTGCCCCTGGATGTTTAAAGAGGGTTTAACAAGCCAAACACAAGAGCAACCCTGTTGCCTTAGAGAGGGTGTAGCTGTGAGCAAAATTTGGCCCTCTCTTTTAAACTCTGCAGTTTGTCTTGACTGCTGCATGCTTTATTTTTAGAGCATCATAAAAGGCTTTTGTTCCAGGGTATATTTAACAGGGGAGTGGAAGGGAAGTGGGAGGGTTTTGTTCACAGAGAATGTATCTCTTGGTCTCTTTCTTCTATCCCACCCCCTCACCAGATACTCTTGGAGGGTGGAGTATAAATGAGAAAAAAAAAAGACAGAAAATAATAATTAGAAATACTGAAATCATCGTCAAAGGGATTGTCTGGGCGTCCAGGCCTGGAGGCCTCCGAGGCGCCACAAAAGTCGCATTATCACAAAAAAGGCACAAAGGTGCCCAAGAGGATGGAGGAGGCAGGACAGGGATGGTCCTGTCTGGCAGCAGTGCCCAGTGCCACATCACAGCCGGGCTGTGTGTGGGGCCTGGGCTGTCCTGAGCCTCCTTCCAAGGGTGGCACCGAGGCTTTGCCAGCACAGGAGAAGGGTCTGGAGGCTCCATTCTCCTGCTGTGCCCCGTCCTGGGGGAGCAGACAGCACCAGCCCTGCTGCTCTGCAAAGGGCCAAGCCTGAAAAGCTGAACCAAATGCAGAGGTGGCACAGGACACCTTTCACTGAGACAAAACCTGGCCCTGCTCAGCTCTGCCAGACACATTTCTCCCTCTCTTTTCTTTGTGTTTCTCTTTTCCCCACAGAGGTCAGAGCCCTGTCTTTCCCTCTGGCTCTGGCAGTGTTTTCTTCTCCTTCACTTTTGTTGCTGGAGTCTGTAAAGTCTCACTGCCAGGCTGGAAGAAACTCGGAAATCCCCCGAGGGGATGTTGCAGCTCTGCAATAGCCAGAGCCAGTGAAATCCTCTCAGCCTGGATGGGGTGAAGGACAGGGACTCAGAGCAGCCGCTGTGGGCACCACGAACTGGGCAAGGCTTCATTAATGTGGAGATACAATCAGAGCATTGATCAACTGCTGCCACAGCAGCCTCAGATCAGTGCTTTCCTTGGCTTAACAGGACACGTCCCTGCCCGGGGCAGGGGGCTGCCACCGGCTGATCTTTAAGGTCCCTTCCAACCCAAACCACTCCATGATGCTCCATGGGTTCTTTCAGCTGGCTTTTGGCTGTTGCTGTCCCCTGCCCCTGGTGTTCTCCAGCAATCCCCAGTGGAGTTTGCATTGCTCCAGACCTTTGGTTTTCCTTCCCAGGAGCAGCCTTTGCCCAGCCCCTGGATCCCTGGCAGGCAGGATTCCCACAGCAGAGCGGAGGGCTCGGGCAGAGCCCAGCCCAGCACGTCCTGGCCTTATCAGCAGATACCCCACGGTCACTCCTCGTCTGAGCCAGCAGCCAGGGAGGTGTTTGAGGGTGTTGTACCCAAATTAAAGAGCTCTGTGCTCACATGTGCCTGTGTGGACACGACTCCTGCCCGCCCCGCTGGGCTGGGAGCCCCTGTGTCCCCAGGGAGAGCCACGCTCGGTGCTGGGTGACACCTCCAGTGCTCAGCGGCGGGGCAGGAGCCGAGCGGGGCCGGCAGGAGTGAGACACGATGGGGGGTGAGAACGAGGGGTGGAAGCCTTTCTTTTTCCCTTTGTTTTAAGGCTTGTATCAACTTGCCTGGCAAAATCCTCTCCTGCCTTCCAAATCCAGTCACCGTGAGTCACCGCTGAGCCCATCCTCTGCCTCCTCGTTGCAACACGGATGACAGAAACCATCCAGCAGGAGGGCTTGAATCCCTGATGAGTTTTGT
Source organism: Ifrita kowaldi (assembly GCA_013398055.1). Lineage (NCBI taxonomy): Eukaryota > Metazoa > Chordata > Aves > Passeriformes > Cinclosomatidae > Ifrita > Ifrita kowaldi. Next base: position 51,729 of record VZRS01000524.1, on the reverse strand, counting down.
TCTATTGCACAAACCTTCTCCCCGCTCGCAGGTGAGTTGCTGCAGAGGTGTTGCCTGGGTGGTATTCCCGCAGCCCATTCCCAAAGTTCCCGCTGGAATAACGCTCAGCAGAGAAAGGTTATCCCCCAGCCCTGCTCCTGACAGATCCAGAGTAGTGCAAGGGCTCCCTGAGCCAGGATATTTATGGAATTACCTGGTACCTAAATTTAGGGGGGTTAAAGTTCGTTTTTGAAGAGGGAAATTTAAAAACCCCTTCACGTCTCTGGAGTGAGCGGCTGAGAGAAGGTGAGGAAAGGCAAGGAAGGGTTTTCCTGTCAGTACAATTACCACGGAGGAATGAGAGGAAACTTTCTCCTTCCCTAATTCACCCCTTTATAAATACATGTATTTTGTCAGTGTATTTATATATAAAGAAACACCAAAGCACGACCCAACCCCCAGCTCCACAAAGATGACAGATCCTTGGCACGGCGGGGCGATGGAACACATCCACCAAGCTGAAACTCATTATCCCCGCGATGAATCCCTGATTCCACGCCTTTATCCTCTCTTTCCCCGGGGGCTTTTCCCGGGGCTGCCGGCAGGGACAGGGTTACGCTGCACCTGTCTGGGTGTACCTGTCCCAGGGCACCTGTGCCGGCAGCCAATCCCCGCCTGGGCGAGCTCGCCATAAATCAAACACCTCGCAGGCGATGTCTGCCTGAGCCGCCGCCGCCGAGAGCGCTGCGCGGGGCTCGCTCGCTGCCCGCCGCTCCGGACCCCGCAGAGATGTCCAATGAACTGGAGTAAGTGGAAGAGTTTGTTGGGTTTTTTTCCCCTTTTCCAGTTTTTCTCGCTGCCGGGGCTGGAGGAGATTCCTGGGTGGCTCCTCTGCCTGCCCAGCTGTTGGCAAGGGGAGGAAAGAACGGGATGGGAGCGTTTTCCTGATTTTCTGCCCCTGCCTGAGCTGGTGCTGCTCTGGGGAGGAATCGCTTCTTAGGAATCGCTCCTTTTTATTTGGGAGTTATTAAAAATCATGATCCTGGTTACTTTTTTATCCTCAGCCCAAAACTGACACACGGAGTGCGAGTCTGCTCTGCCTCTGTCCAACAAAATCTAGCTACAGGAATCTGGTTTATTTTTTATACATATTTATTTGAGAAAATAACTTCCAAAGTATTTACCAGTCTCTAGTTTTTCGGGGTGGGGATCATTGTGTGGTGTTCTTTTTTGTTGTTTTTGTTGGGGTTTTCATGGTTTTTTCCCCTTTTTGTTTGTTTGTTTGTTTGTTTGTGTGGAGGTTTTTTTCCTTTCTTTGTGTTTTTTGTTTTGGTTTTTTGTTTTCTGTTTTGTTTGGGTTTTTTTTCCAAGTAAATGGATTCACACTATGACCCTATCAAAGAATTTAATTTTTTTTAATGAGAACAAGCTTTTAAAACCTATTGATCCTGTATAACTCTGGTTTCTAATTTTGGCACCTCTGAAATATTTTGGAGTTTGGGATGCTGATGGTATCAGCACAGCTCCTCGGGCCTCGCACCTCTGAAATAAAAGCAAACAAGTGTCAGATTGGCGTGACAGGGTGAGGGAAGGCTGCAGGAACAGCGAATAAAGCCGGTGAGTGCTGCTGTCAGTCAGCGCTAAACGTCAACCCAGTCTTGAGCCCTGTACGAAGGATCTGTGTATTAAAATATTAATCAAGAAATAGAAAATATATAAATATACTCGTAGAGATCTGGTGCTTGGAAGGTGTTTTTTGGGAGAAAACCGCACGCCTGTGTGTGTTTACAAGCCCGACAGAGTTGCTGTGTCAGCCAATCTCCTCCTAATTAAGAACCCTGGAAAGGCGCAGCAGTAATTACTATTTTATGTAAATAGTGGGATCAATCTGCTCCTATTGATTGAGAATCCGTGACTGAAATTTTCGCTTTCTGAAGTTTTTGGGTAACGTACAGCTGATGCTTTTGAAGTTTGGGAGTGAGGGCACGTGTTCGGCTGTCGGAACGCGCGCAGTGTGTGAGCGAGCGTGCGATTGATGGATTTATCGCTAATTACGGCCCGGCCAATTACACGGCTGCCTGGCTGCCCTCGCTAGCAGGCTGTTAACCCCTGAGCCCTCCCGTGGCAGGGGAGCCGAGGCAGCTTTGGGATTCCCATCTCCGCTGCGGCCCCCAGCACAGATCCGGGACGGGGCTGCGTTTGGTCCCCTCTGAGAGCGAAGGGCTCCGTGCGAGGTTTTTCCATAAATCGATCCTTTGGGAGGACGCGTCTGCAGATCTTTGAAAATTCCACTTTCGTTCACTGGGGGAATGAATTCCCCCGGCCCGGGCAGGGGCGGCAGCACCGGGGGGAAACTTTTGGGATCACAGCGGGCCTGGAGCACCTCGGCGAAAGCTCCCCAGGGCTCCCGACAGGAGATAAGGGAGCTGGGAACTCCGTGGGACCAAAGGAATAGGGAAGCGTTCAGCCCTGGGTTTACTCTGAGGGGAAAAGGTGTCAGTGGCGAGGAGGAACCTGAGAAGAGGCTGCTAAAGCCCCTCAGCGAGCAACGGGGCTCTGAGGAGCTGCGAACTTCGGGATAATCACCGGGGTGGAGCTTTCCAGGCACCGGGAGCAGCTTTGGAGGCTCCGGAGCGGTGTCGGTGCCCCGCACGCTGCTCCTCACCCCCCCAGACTGAGCCGTGAACATCTGCCCAGATGTGGCTGATGTTTCGGAGCTGTGACATCCCCAGGGGCTGCTCCTGCCGCCCGAAACGACAGGGAGAAGAATCCCACCTGTCCCTTTGGGACTTTAATTCCCCAGAGAGGACTGGGAAGGGACCAGCGTGGCATGGGAGAGGGAGATGTTTTGCCTATTGTAAAATATTCTAACTGCTGATTTCCATAGTCTTCTAAACTGAACCTGTGTCTAACTCTGCCGTGCGTGGGCTGGAAGGAGTTAACCAGGAGTTACTCCCAGTTGTGGTTTTGTGGTCGAAACCATGATCGCCAGAAGCAAATTTTTGTCATGCATAAGGTGTGTTATTAAAACTTGAGTTATGCTCCTGGTGAATGAAAAGTTAAAGCCCTTTTATAAAATCCTGGCAGCAAAGCACACAAGGGATAACCGTGCTGGAGCGAGGGAGGCTGGCTTGGATTCTTATTTTTTTTAAAGTTATGTAAAGAGAAAGAGAGATTTGTAAATTAAAGAAACAACAATCAAATAACTGCTCTGCGATTCCCAACAAAGGAGTAAAAGCCCTCTGAATAAACTCCAGACTCAAAGCAGGGGTGAATCAACATTTGCACAGTATCTCTGCTTTGATGCTTTGGGTCACATTTTCGGCTGATTGGTCCATGGGAATGATTCCAGGGAAATTTGCAGAATAAAGACAGTTCCTGTGAGGAGGATCTGCTCTGGCTTCGTTCCGGCTGGGGTTTGAATTGTTGATCACTGCAAAGAATTCATCCAAAAATGCACTTGCACTTGGATTGCACCTGCCAGCCCTTGGGATCAGCTGATTGGCAGGGACAGGGAGCCTGGAACTGTGTGTGCTCAAGGAGGAAAAAGGCAACAGCTGAAAAATGTTAATCAGTGGAACTCATTATTGAACACATGATTATATTCCATTGCTCACAGCCAAGTTTCCAAGGCTTGGAAGATAAGAAATGTGGAAGAGAGTAGGGTTAGATGGGATACTGGGAAGGAATTCCTGGCTGGGAGGGTGGGCAGGCCCTGGCACAGGGTGCCCAGAGCAGCTGTGGCTGCCCCTGGATCCCTGGCAGTGCCCAAGGCTGGGCTGGACACTGGGGCTTGGAGCAGCCTGGGACAGTGGAAGGTGTCCCTGCCATGGCAGGGGTGGCACTGGGTGGTCCCGTCCAACCCAAACCACTCCAGGGTTCTGTGATGGTTCATTTCTTGTGCCTTTACTGTCAGTGTTGTTCTGGCTGGAGCTCTGATTTCGGGGGGTGAGGCTGATCCCAAACCCGTCCCTGTCCCCAGCGTGTTCACACCACGAGTGCTGAGAGCACCAGAGCAGCTGGCACTGACCCAGAGCCTCCTGCTCTGTCCACTTCTTGTTTCTTGTCACCCCTCTGCCCTGGCAGCCTGAGCTCTGCAGAAATGCCTGGTTTATAGGGCTGTGCCCACGATGGGATGAATCAGGTTTGTTTGGCAAAAACACTGTTGGAAGCACATTATGCTGGGGTTGTTTTTTATATGAAACAGCAAAGCAACAGGCTGCTGCCCCTGGGCCCTGTGCTCACAGGACACTGAATCAGAGCACGTGGAGGGCATGGGCAGAGTGCTCCTTGTGGGAGATCCGGGCAGCTGAGAGTGTTCCAGGTGAAAAGTCCCTCCAGAATGGGGAGAGAGAGGGAAAACCACAGGGGGAGAGCCCACCCTGGCTGTGCCTCAGCAGCTCTGCAGGGTCTGTGGTGCAGCCGAGGGAGGAAGAGCACGGAACAGGGACAGGCACGGGAGCAGCTGCTCCATGTGAGGCTCCTGTCAAGTGTCCTGCCCTGGCACAGCTTCCTGGAGCCTCTTGGGCAACAGGAGCCACCTCTCCCACCTTCAGCAGGGCACAAACCCCGTGCCAGGCGTGAGCTCTGACTGAACTCGGGCACTGGGGAGAGATCAGCACATCCCAGCCTGCAGTGGGGGAACCCAACTGTCCTGAGCACAGAACTTTGAGGCTGAAACCTCCAATCTCTGCTCTCGTTGTCTCAGTGCATCCTTACAAATGTGTGACAGCCCTGTTGTGTCACTGCAGCAGCCTCTGGTAGGGTGTGCTGAGGGAAGCAGAGAAACTTGAATAAAGCTGGGCTCAGTTCTCAGCACAGATAACCCATAACAGCTGATTCCTGGCTTAAAAAACACATGACCTGAGGAGCAGTAAAAAAGAAATGAGTTTTGTTGCAGAAGTTTGTCTATTATGGCTACCATTGGTGGGTTTTTAATCCAAGTCTTGTAAAACCATGATTTATTCTTTAATTTTATTTAAAAGTTGTAGCTCTTGGACTTATTGAATATACAAGAATTACCTGTGCAATCTTTCTTTTGGTGGGTGAAGGAGTGGGAGCTTCAGTGCAAAGTGTGATGTGTTTTTGTCCAGTAATAACCGTACATAAAGTTCTTTATCTGTCCACAATGAAAACAGGAATTACAGCAGTACGTCAGAAGTGCCAGGTGGGATGCTCAGGGCCTGGGTTTGTGTCTCCCTTTGGAGTCAGATATCCCTGAAACTCAGGACACCCCAAAATGGAACCATCTGACATCAGAAGCAGGGGGTGGGTGCCCCGTGCTGTGCAGGGCCCAGGCTGGGTGGGATGGGAGACCTGGATCCCACCTGTGCCACACAGGCCATGGAATCCAGGGACACAGAAGCTCCTGCTCGGCCTGTGGGAGAAGCATTGCTGGGAATCTGCAGGGGCTGTGCTGAGTTAACCCGGGCTGAGGGTGCTGCTGAAATGCCCCTGCACAACCCCAGTGGCAGAGGCCACGTTGTCACCCAGCTGCCAGAGCAAACATCCCAGTGCAGGTCAGGGGCCATGGGATAGATTCTGGTCTCCTGGGCCTGTGGATTGACACCGTGTTGTGCTTGGCACCCCGGCTGTGTTTTTCATCATTAGTCTGTGTTTCTTGTGTTTCTTTCTGTGGTTTTTTTCCTGGTTCTGTCTCTGTTTGGATTTTTGCCCGGCTGTGTGAGTGGGCTGGGGACAATGCACTCACTGCTGGCTGTGCTGTCACCTTGTCTTCAGGTGTGCTTGTTTATTAAACCTGCAAAGAAATTACAAAACCGGGACTTAGCTTGAGGTTTGGCTTCAGTAATGAGGTCACTCTGTGAGATGCTGTCCTTCCTGACAAGGGTTTAGGGCTAAAATCTCTGCCCCAGAAAGCAGCTGCTGGCCTTGCTCTCTCCAGGGCAGTGCTGATCCTTCCCTGTGTTTCTGACAAGAACTTGGGGAACACCAGGGTTATTTCAAGAGGGAGGAGAGTGCAATGCCCAGATCCAGAGTGATGAAACCCCTCAGCAGCTGCCTGGGGCATCCCTGAGCTCCTCAGGCTGGAGTCTCTGTTGTGTGGCTCTGAGTTCCTGCTGCTCTGACAGTGTGATGCTGCTCTGCAGCCGCCAGCATCTGGCATGGCCAATATTTAGGTTGGAGGCTTAATCAGTTGTAGGGGAGAGAACAAAGACAGCAACACAAAGCTCAAAGGGCGGCAAAGCCTCCCACAGAAACCCAGCAAAGGCAGAAGGAATACAAGGGCTCTTTCCTGCTTGGCTGATGTCCCCACCCAGACCCTTTGGGCACATTCTCCTGTTCCAGCATAGCCCTGAGTGTTTATTCATCACCAGCAGAAATCGGGGAAACAGAGGTGGGGTGGGCTGGAGCGGGAAAGGGGCTGGGATCACCTTGTGTCACACTCCCGACTGTTTGGAAACAAACAGGCTGCTCCCTTCCCCAAATCCTGCTCTGCTCTGCACATGGCCCGAGGCTGCTGGTGCCAGGCTCTGCCTTTCCCTGGCCTGGGAAAGGAGCTCTGGCTTTGCCAAACAGAGCAGGGAGCTTGGAATGGGCAAACACGGCCAGGCCACGTGAAGGGGGCATCACAGGCAGCGAGGAAAGTAAAGTTCAGGTGTGTTTGGATCCGGATTTGGACGTCTCCCTCCTGCAGCTGTGCTTCACAGGGGCTGCTGACGGGATCTGTGCACTCTGAAGTGCTGTGGGAGCAAACTGATGGGCAGTGTCCTGTAGGTTCTGATGTCAAAAAGGTGCCTGAGACATCACCACATCTGCTGATCTCCTCAAATCACCCTCTCTCCTCAGCTACTGGGTAGCCCTGGTGACCTTCTGCAGCAGGGTGAGAGCAGGGCTGGCCTCTCTGGATGAGTCCATGGGGTGGATTTCCCTCGCTCCCCTGCAGGGTGGGTTCTGAGGGGATGCACGGGGCTCCAGTCGCACATCCCAGAGCCTGCCAGGGATCCTGTGGACTCTGGAACAGAAACGAGGTGGAATAAAGGTGCAATTCCTGTCATTTGTGCCAGTCCTCAGCTGGGAGAATCCCAGGCTCACTGGGACCAGTGCAGTGCCCAGTGCATGGAGGAGCTGCTCTGACTTTCAAGGCCTCTGCAGGTTCTGAGCACCTCAGGGTCCTGCCTGAAGCTTTTTATGCCAGGCCGAGGGCAGGGCAGGTTTCCCATTGTGCCTTTTCCCATGGTTTCTCCCAGCAGAGGTGAGGGAGCAGGGAGACAAAAGGGAATCACACAAGGAATGCTTTAGTTGAGGGAGAATAGAGCTCCAAAGCATTTTTCCTCATAACATCTGTGCTTTTCAAAGCTCCCGAATGCTTTGCTGCTCCATCCTGCCCCGGTGTGTTTATCTCTGCTGATTCCGAGTGATAGGGGCCGAGTCTCACCCTGAGATCGAGCTCTGCTGCTGCCTATTCTTCCTTGAGAAGATGGGATTGAGAGCGGGTGAGGATTCCTGTCCAGGCAGGACTGAACAGCCCCGGCACCGAGCGCTGAAATCTGAGTCATTCCCATCGCCCTGCTCGGAGATACTCGGCACCGAGGGAGGGAGGAGGGAGACGGGGCTGCGTGAGAAACGCTAAAGACAACGAAACTCCCCAAACACCTGCTGGAGTTTCAGGCGCGGGGTGAAACCGGGGCTGGGGCGAGGGGCAGAGGAGCGGGCTCGGCGTCCCCGTTATCCCGGGCTGCGATGGGAGCTCGTGCCAGCCCCAGCTCCGCTGCCACGTGGGCACAGAAAGCAGCGGGAATTGGGAGCCTCGGGCCACCAGCAGGGCTGGCACGGCGTGTGCAGCTCGGGTGTGGAGGGAAAAGCAAAGTATTCCTTAAGGAAAAGGTGACAAGGACAGCAGAGGCAGCCCTTGGTGGCCTCGTGGAAAAAATCAGCTGTAATTCCTGAACTGCAAACTAATTCTGTGCTGTAATTTGTTTTGTTAGGCGGGGGAGGCACCAGAGCAGGAATCTGAGCCAAGGAGAGCTCTGGAGTCTGATCCAGGAGCATCCCAAAGCCATCCCTGCATGGTTTAATGTGTATTTGATGCAGGGTGACAGAGCTCCCTTTCAGGGAGTTTCAGGGATGCCACGTTCTTTCCAAGAGGAATTATTGTTCTCACAATGATTCACTTAAAAGTCTAGACCAGGACTTATTATAAACACATGGACAGTGGCTTTAAAATTAATGAAAATGACACATTCCTTATGAAAATGCCATTAAATTGTAGCGTTCATTGCTGTAATTCCTGTAGATTTTCTTTGCCTTTCCATGAAAAAACATCAGCAGGTGATGTCATGGTTTAACTCCAGTCAGCTCTTGGCAGCTTGGGAGACTTAAAGAAATTTTTAAAATCTTTTCTGCTGATAAAACCCAGTCTTGCCCTTTTTGGACATTTCCACTTCGAGGAAAAAGGAATTTTTGTCCATGGAGGTCTTATTTTATGGTGAATGCTGTGAGCTGTGGGGGTGACACCACGTGCAGGTGACAGGAAGGTGTGACAGGCTCAGCCTCTGTGGACGAGGTGGGATTCGGTCAAAGGCTGGACTCGATGATCTTTGGGGTCTTTTCCAACCCAAACAATTCCAGGATTCCAGGATTCCAACCTCTGAGCATGGGGTGCCCAGGGAATGTAGGGAGGCTCTGCTGGGCTGGCTGCTGGCAGGGTTTGCTGGAGGAAAAGGAAAGATGACCAATGTTTGGGTAATTAAGTGTCTGACAGTTTATTAACATAAGATGGAGAGACCTGGAGAAAGTGCCAGAAGAGAGGACAGGCAGGGCATTATTTTGGTGTGTTGCTTCTCACGTAGTCCCACGAGCCTCACCTCAGTCAGGAATTTTTTAGTGGAAGGGAGGGGGTTGTGATCGGCCTGTCTGCTTCCCTCTGAGTAAAATCATCTACAAATTATTGGGAACAAATAATTTGGATTGGAACTAAATTTCAAAACCATGAACTGCAGCGAAGGAAAATGATGAGGTTTGGTTTCACTCGGGCACTGAGTGACTGTGTCTGATTGTGGGCTGCACTGGCCTGGAGCTCCACAGCCAAGGGAAAATTGTGCCAGGTTTCCTGAACCCTTTTTACTGCCCAGCAGCCCTGTGACAGTGCAGGCTGTGACTGGAGGAAGGAGCAGCTGATGGGGTTTTGCCTCCCCAGGCAGGAGAGGGGGCAGAGGTGCAGCTGCCTCTGGAGAGGCTCTGGCCTGATTTTGTACCCAGCTACAGCAGCAGAGGTGGTGATTCCAAAGGCTCTGGGAGTTCAGGACCAGGAGAACATCCCTCCTCCACTCCACAGAGCCTTTGGGAAGCCCTTCCTGTGTCCATGGAAATCTGTGGGAAACGCTCCTCCCTCATTCCCGCTTTCCCCTGTGCGGCTCAGTTTTAGATCCGTGCGTCTGATGAAGAATGACACCATGAACTTCCAGAAATTCCCCTACACCAGCGAAGATGAAGCCTGGAAAACCTACCTGGAGAACCCCCTGACTGCAGCCACCAAGGCCATGATGAGGGTGAACGGGGACGACGACAGCGTGGCCGCCCTCAGCCTCCTCTACGACTACTACATGGTGGGTGCCCCCGGGCTGGGGGCTGGGGCAGGGGTAAAATAGGTGTAGAGTGTGTGTAGAGTATGTGTAGAGTATGTGTAGAGTATGTGCCACCTTAGGAGGAGCCCCCAGAGTTGTTTATCCAACACCCTCCCAACACCACACGGTGCCACCAGTATCCCCAGTGGTAAACTGAGGCACAAACCAGCATTTTGAGGGAATGCAGAACACGTGGAGAAACTGAACCCAGGTGCCTTGAGCTTTGGGTTTTTACCCATAAGGAGCAGCAGTGCTTTGAGGGCTGTTGGGCTGGAACAGCCTTGCAGACCCCTCCCCAGCTTTATTTTTCAGTGCTGCTGTAGGATGGAGCTCTGAGAAATGTGGGTCTGATTTATCCCTGGGTGGAAGCAATGGGAATGATGTTTGCACTCACCTGGGTGCTTTTAAGGTCCTGCCCAGAACAAGCTGCTGTGGCTTGCCCAGGGTTATTTGGGAACCCAGCAGCAGCCCAGGGGAGAGCCCAGCTCTGCTGTTTGTTATTCACACAGGGTTTTATCTGGGAGGCTTCACCTGCTCACAGACAGGGCTAATTCTGCTCTGTTCTCCATTAGTAAAATCTAACAATAAACAAACTCTTTGCTCTGCCTTGTCCTAGGTCCCGAAGGAGAAGAGGATTCTCCCAGCTGGGATGATGGCACGCAATGAACTGGGAAAGAGGTTGGCTTCAGTTCCTGCTCTCTGGAGCTGCCTCACTCTCCTGCAGCTGCTGAAATGCAGGATGGGGCTCTGAGCTTGCAGAAAATAGACATCAAAGCACGGTGTTATTACCAGCAACAGTGCAGCTCATTAACCCTGAGACACACATTAAAATTCTTTAGGCCAGGTCCCAAGCAGGTATAAATGGAGCTACACCCATGTATAGACCTGAGCATCTGTCTGGCTGTGCTGATTTGCAGCAGCTGCAGAAATTGCCTTTATTTCCTACTTTGTGACAATTGCAAAGGACAAAAGTGTTGAGCACTGGCAGCAAGAAGGGAATGGCCAAATCCTCTTTCATTCCCTGGGCTGATGAGCGTTTCTGTTCCACTCTCCCAAGATTCTCTTCCAGTGACTCCCATTTGTCCTTTGAGGTTTTCAGATAATTAACTATTAATGGCTCATTTGCCACTGTGAGTTCAGTTCCCCTTCCTGGATGCTGTGTACTTTGGCATTGTCAGTTTGTAACCACTTGACAGAATAAACCTCAAGTGATACTTCACTCCTTCAGAAGCAAACTGAGTTAAGCTGGTTTTGGTTTTTGCTTCCTAAGATGCTGCAGTTCATTAATTTATACAAGAATTGTTTTTCCTTAAAAAAAAGGGTATTAAAAAACCGACTTTCAGCATCAATGAGCCAGGTCATATGATGGACAGCCCACACAGCAGTTACCTCTCTCATCAGCCCTGCTGCTCTGTTTGATGGCCTAAGTAAAGGAATAGTGGATGTAGGCCCTGGGTGTGCAGCCCCAAACCACGTCCATATTCTCTGACTCCCTGTGATCATCCCGTATCTGCTGAGCACCTCTGGCTCTTGCTGACTGCACTGAGAGCTGTGGGTGGAGATCCCCCAGGGGCCTGTCAGCTGTCCCAGGCCCAGCAGGAGCTGTGCAGGGCTGACTCAAGGTCACCTGCACATGGAGGCACTCCTGGCAGTGACACCGCGCTGGGGCTGCCCCGCTCTGCCCGGCCCTGAGACAGGACCTCTCTCCAGCAGACACTGCCACGGGATGGATTATGAGCCCGAGATCCCCTCCTTCGATGGCTCAGCCCATCTCATGAAGCTCCTGTCAGAAAACGTCTCCATGACCCAGGAGTTCTGCGAGCCTCCCAAGAAGAACGGCCTCAGTCTCGAAGGTGTCCCTGCTCCTCACAAACCAGCCCTGCTCCCTCCAGGCACCAGCAAGCTGGAAGCCACCCCAGACAACTTCCTGGTGCCCCCTGGGGATGTGTACGACAGCAGCTCCTTGAGCTCCCTGTTTGAGAGCCTGCCCATGGCCCCGGCGCAGCAGCGCTGGCAGCCGGACAGCACCTTCAAGGAGGACCCGCAGGAGGTCAGAGCCCGGGGGCTGCTCTGGGCTGGGGGGGTCCTGTGGGGGCAGTGGGAGCTTTGCTTTGTGTTGGAAGCTTGGTGCTGTTCCCGTTGGATTTCCAGGGGCTTTGTGTCGATTTTGGAAGTAATGAGGGTCCGTGTTTTATCTGCTGTGGTGTCTGGGAGAAGGTGGATGGGCAAAGCAATGAGAGATTCCAGTTCTGACTTGTGTCTCCTCTCGTGTGCAGACGCTGCTCTTCAGTGACATCCTCAAACCCCAGCCAGAGCCACCCTGCCCCGAGAGCTACCCCACGGACGGAGTGAAGAGGTAACAGCAACCCAGGGGCGGGGGGTTCCAGGGAACTCTTGGCTCTGTCTCTTTCCTGGGGAAAGGCTGCATCCCTCTCCTCTCCCCAGTCCAGCCGTGGCAGTGACCAGTGCAAGTCACAGCTGCCATGCTTTTGCAGAGACCAGTTGTGTCTCCCTGGTGTTTTCAGAGCAAGGTGCTGCTCCATGAGCTCTTAGACCCAGAGCAGGGATTGTTCTGTGCCCAGACTGGGGTAAATCCAGGGCCAGCTGCTGTCACGTCTCATGGGCACCCTGAGGGATCCAGGTGGCTGCAGCACCTTCCCACAGGCCACTTGGAATGGGGTAAATGACAGAGAAAAGGAGGCTGGCAGTGCATGAGGGTGATAATCAGCCTCCCCTAATCCAAGGTTTAGCTTCTCACTTAGCACTGTTAGTCAGCCTTGATTTTAGAGGGTGCCACTGCCTCTCATTCCTAAAACATGCGAGGGATTTCTTCCTCCTTTCCACCCCTCTGCCAGGCAGAGCTTTGCTGCTCCAGATCCTGCATCAAACCTCCCAGCAGGTAACATTATTTCACCTCCCACTTTTTATTTGCCTCCTGAGTCAGCTGACTGGGTGACTCAGCTGTCAGACGTGGGGATGTTCACACAGACAGCAGCGTCTCCCCGAGCCAGAGGCTCCCTGCTCACTGTTTATTTGTGCACTGAAGTTCTCTGGCTCTCCTGGCTCCAGATAAGAGGAGCTGCCAAGCCCATCTTCAGAGACGGCATCACAGGAGGTGGAGCAGGAAGAAGATGGGTTGGTGACTAAACAGGGCACTTGAAGGGTCTGAGTGAAGGCTCCTGTACAGGTGGTGGCTTGCACAGATTCCTCACAGCAGAAACCAGCTGTGGCCTCATGGTTTCAGTGCTCACAGGTGCTGGTGAAGGCCTGAGAGCTTCTGAATTCAGGCTCTTCTTTCAAATTCTGTGACACCTTCTCTGTGTGACACTACAAAGCTTTTCTGTAAAGACTGAAGTTGCTGCCCACCACACTGAGAGTTCCATGAGCTGAGCTTCTAATCCAGTTTTGCACAACCAAGCAGGTGTTGGTGTCCTGCAGGTCCTTCTTCTACAGGACCATTAAGGGAGAGTCTTCCTGGCTCAGCCAGTTATGGGTCTGGATTTGGAGACAGGAACCTGAGTTTAGGATGTTGTAAAAGTCTCATCACAGGTACCTGGTTTTGCATGGTTTGCTTTGGGCTGCTGGCTGAGCAATGGTTCTGTTGCCATCCACACAAAAATCCTGGCTGCAGTCACATCCAGGGGGTTTTAAGCCAAACCCAAGGGGTAAAATGAGGCTGTTGGTGCAGTGCTGCTCCCCAGGGTGTTGGGGAGGATCAGAATGTGCTGTGCTGTGTCAGGGTGTGTGAGGTGGGGAATGGAGCAGAAACTGGAGCCTGTAACCCGCGGGGTGGAGGCTCCCGGGGCTCTGTTTTGCTTTTGCAGTGAAACAGCAGCGTGTGCTTATTCATCCTTCTCTCTTTGTTCCATACAAGTGACTTTGAATACACTCTGGGGTCACCCAAAGCCATTCACATCAAATCTGGGGACTCTCCCATGGCCTACCTCAACAAAGGACAGTTCTACCCCATCACGCTGAGGACAGCTGGAGACAGCAAATGTTTGCACTTGTCCTCAAATAAAGTGAAGGTAAGAGACAGACAGGCTGACAGCTCTGCTGACACACGCTGGAATGGGACATCCTGGGACTGGGAACAGAGCTGAACGTGAGCAGTAATGGCTTTGTGGCTCATGTTGGCTTAAAGTGATGAATGGGACGGGTTCAGTCCCACAGGATAATCCTCTGCTGCACTGCAGAGCCTCCGTGGCAGCTGGAACCTGGCACGGGAGCTCAGGGATGCACAAAGGGCCGGCTGGGGCCCTGCTGGGAAGAGCTCTGAGCCAGGGACAGGGTCCCCATCTTGCTCCTGGGATGTGTGGCCAGGCCTCGGAGCCACCCCTGAGATGAACATGCCCAAATCCCTTCCCTTGCCCTCCTCAGCTTCCCCAGCTACAAAATGTCACATTTTCCATGGCCCTGAGGGCGCTGCAGGATGGAAGGTGAGGAGGGCACTGATCCTGCTCTGTGCTGAGCTGGGCTCTGCTGGCTGTGTTGCAGAGCGTGGTGATGATCGTGTTTGACAACGAGAAGATCCCCACGGAGCAGCTGAAGTTCTGGAAGCACTGGCACTCCCGGCAGCCCACGGCCAAGCAGAGGGTCATCGACGTGGGTACGAGGGGCTGCCAGGCCCGGGGGGCTGGGGAGCTTCTGCCTCCGCTTCAGCACATCCCAGGGCTTCTCTTGGCCTGGGAGTCAGCCAGGGGCAGGATTTTGGGGGTGGGAGGCCTTGTGGATGTCACCAGTTTGAGCCCCAGTATGAACTGCTCCTCCACTGCCTTCCAGCCGACTGCAAGGAGAACTTCAACACGGTGCAGAACATCGAGGAGCTGGCCTACAACGCCCTGTCCTTCGTGTGGAACATCCACGAGGAAGCCAAGGTACAAACTGCCCGTGGAGGGGAGCTGGGAATGGTCCTCAGCAGAACTGCAGCTCCTTGCTGACCCTGCCCCGGTGCTCAGCTGAGACACAGAGAGTTTCAAATGAAACCCTGCCACTGCAGCGGCCCCAGGCAGTGTTTGCCTGGCAGGACAGCAGCAGGACACCGTGCCTCAGTGTGTGTTTAAGCACTGCCATGAGCTAATAAACACTCTGGGTACAGCCCAGACTGGCTCAGGGATGTTTTCTTAGTGCTGATGGATAACTCTGAAGAAAGGTTTTTGCAGCGATTCAGGGCTCTGCTCACATGTACCTGCAGCCTGTTTAAATAACCCCCAGCCCAGGGAACAAAGAGCCCCCTTTACAGGCAGCTCGATGCAGACATGACTGACCACCCTTCTGTGCCCTGTGGGATGTGGAAGGAAGCCAGGCAGGTCTCAAGATCCCTTTTCACCTTAAAACCTGTAAAGTTTGTTACAGCAAGGTCTTTGCAGCTCTGCTGTCCCTTCTGCATCTCCTCAGAGTCTCCCATGAACACTTTGTGTCTAGTGGGAATTGAAAAACAGATGAAGTAACAAAGAAAAAAAAGAAAAGCATAAATACCCCAAGTCTCTGAAGCTTGGGAAAACCCTGCCTGGCTTTGGGATCTCAATAAGCCCAAAGGCAACCTGGGTCTTTTACAACCCAAGAGGTTAACAAATGTCTTCAAGGCAAAGCTGTCAGAAATGGAAATATGTCAGGTATGTGGCAAGCCCTGGGGGCACCTCAGCAAAACTGGATTTAACTCTTAGCAGAAACTCTGCTCATGCACTGGCCTGGGGCAGGCAGAGGTGAGACTTCACAGAGCTGCGAGGGCTGGGAGTGAGACAGGAGGGGTCAGGGGCTGGGAACAGGAGGGGTCAGGTATTTGGGTGTTTGGGCTGGCCATGGCACCTGTTACTTCTCTCCTTCCAATTGAACTTCACCCCACAGTGAAGTGGTTTTCTTTCCTAGGAACTGACTCGAGCTGACATCAGGTTTCAGGGCTGAAATCCTCAGTTGAGGGAGCTCTGGGAACTTCTCTGGCTGCAAATCTGTCCCCGGGGTCCAGGGGAATGCCAAGGTCACCCCAATGAATTGGCAGTTTGGAGATACAATTTGGATTATAGCTGTGCCCAGCTTTTCTTCCAGAGCTCCCACTGGAGCGAACTCGCTCCTGGTGATAAGAGAGCCCAGGGTGTGATGAATATTTATTTAAGCAGCAGCACTGCGGTGCAATTCCCGAGGCTGCAGCCTTGCCCTCCTCCCTCCCTGCAGGGCTTTGCTGTCTGAGGGTCCCTTGTTCAAACGGAAGATCAGAAATATCAGCACGAACATCCCCAGGCAGGATTTTGGGAGTGGAGAGGCTGAGTGAAAGAGCTGGGATAGGTGTGGGGGGAGATGCTCAGGCGGGAAACCGACGGCTCCCCTGCCAGGCTGGCCCTGGGAGGGCCGGAAGGAGCCTCAGCAGCCTCTCTGCTCCCACTGCTGGCTGAGGAGGAGCTTCCCAGCACCAACCATCCCTGTTCCTGTGTGCAGGTGTTTATTGGGGTGAACTGCCTGAGCACGGACTTCTCCTCGCAGAAGGGAGTGAAGGGTGTCCCCCTGAACCTGCAGATCGACACCTACGACTGCGGCAGTGGCAGCAGCCAGCTGGTGCATCGGGCTGTCTGCCAGATCAAGATCTTCTGTGACAAGGTACAGCACCCCTTTCCCACCAGTTAAAAACCAACAACTGGTCAGAGGCCTCAGGAATAAAACCAGAAAGGCTGTGACAGCCTAAACAGCCCAGACCTGTGACTGTGCCTCACAATAAACTATTTTTGACTCTCTCTGTTTTTGACAAGTTGTTAAATATCAAAAGAGATGAGAATTTCCTTCAAGGTTATTCCCCAATCTCGGGTATCTTCCCATGGAAAAATTTCTCACAGCTATTTTTGTCTGCGTGTTTCATTTTTAAAAGCAGATTTCATTTTTGTTTTTCTAATTTCTGAGTGTCAGAGAGTTCTGGCTGGGCTGTAGAAGGTCCCTGAGGTGACCATGTCTGAGTTAAGGCTGCCTTCACCTTAATGTGTCACATCCCAGGGGTGGCCCCTGAGCCCTCTCTTGCCAATGTTGGAACTGTCCTAAATTTTGCTGGATCTTCCCACAGGGAGCAGAGAGGAAAATGAGGGATGATGAAAGGAAACAGTTCCGAAGGAAAGGAAAATGCCTGGACTCCAACAACAATGGTCAGTGCTTGTGTTTGCTCCCTGCTCCGTGTTCCCTGTCCGTTAACTTCCATGGATCTGGCTGTTCCCAAGCCTGCTGCCCTTGGCACCCTTGGGAAGCAGCTGGGCAGTCAGGCCCTCGCTGGGCTCCTTCCCAGTGTCCCAAAGCCCTTTATAGACACTGAGCAACCCTTGGGAACCGTTCTGGGCTCCCTTGGGCTGCCCTGGAGGTGCTGCAGGCTCCTGTCCTGTTCCCAGCACTTCCCCTGGGAGCCTTGGCAAGGGGCTCCCCTCTCCCAGAGCCGTGGGAGCTGAGATGAACTGGACTCTCCATCTGTAGGTCTGAAAGGCTGTTTGCTCTCTGGCTTCAGAGGGAATGAGATCACGTTCCTGCGGCCGGAGAGCGACCTGGAGACGCAGCCGGTGCTGTTCATCCCCAACGTGCACTTCTCCAACCCGCAGAGGTGTGGCTCGGTGAGTCCCCCAGAACACAGCCAGCCTGTCACCCCATCCTGCCCAGGCTCAGCCTGCCCAGGCTGAGCCTTCCCCCCACAGCACTTGTGTTATGGAAAAAGCCCAAAGCACAGCCCAGCTCTTTGTGGCAATGAGGGGAACTCCCAGTCAGGAGTGGCCCCATCGTGCAGCAGTGATGGGTGAGAGAACCTTTCCAGGCTGCTTCCAGCCAGATATTCCTGTGCTTTACTCACCTGCAGCTTCCACAGAGGGCTACAGTGGTAGCAAATATATCAGTAGAAAATAAATGATAGCAAAATGTGACCATCCCAGTCCCTGTCCCTGTGTGGCTGGGACGTCCCCCCAGAGTCCTTCAGAGCTCCTCAGCATTCCCTGCCTCAGAAACCACTGTCTCAGTCTGCCAAAAACAGGGAGTCTGGAGAAGTTCTTTATATCAAATTCATTTACTCTAAGAAACAGATGTTTGGGTTCAATTGTGTGAGGGGTCAGGAGGAGGGAAATCACGTTTAAAGTGTGCCCAAGCTGCCTGCCCCCAGCCTCTCTGGCACACAGTGATGCTGTGCAAACTCACAGATCCATTTCCTTTGCATTCCAGGTGCTCCCTCCTGCTGTTCCCAACTCTGCAAACAGGTGAGGATGCAGCAGGGTTTATTTCCCATCCATCAGCTGCTCAGTACCTTTGGGAATGTCAGGGCTGTTTACACCCCCAGGATATACAGGATAACACAGCTCAGTGTCTCCCTGATGCCCTGAGAGCCAGAATATGAGTTACACTTCGTCCTGGAAGGGGCTCAGGGCTGCAGAAACACAGACACATTTCTGTCCCTGTCAGAGTCACTCCAACATGAGCTGCTCCCTGATTGTCCTGTTGTTCTCATGGAGACAATTTTTGAAAAGGAAAATAAAAGATCACAACTGTCACTGAAGGGTTCAAATACCCAGAGGTTGTAAAATAAACTGGAATGAAGTGGAATCACAGTTGAAAAGCAGAATCTCCCCCAGCCTGGGCCCTCTGTGTGGGGATACCAGTGGGGAAGCAGTGCCATGAGGGTGCAGAAGGCTTTTGGGTTCGGAGTGACCCCAAACCCTCTGTGGGCCCTCCCTGAGCTCCCCGTGTGCTTTAGGCAGGAAGTTTTAACTCTGCTGCTATAATTACTAACCAATACTTAATTGCTGGATGGTTGTTGGAGTAACTGGTTGCTCAGTCAGAAGTTCAGTAGCTGGGATTGTTTTGTTTGCTTTTCCTGTTCTGTCCTCCTGAGAGTGTTGTGTTCCCTCGGCCCAGGCTGCCCCTAAAGCGGAGCGGGGCCTCCTTCACCGACGAGTTCGACTCCATCCCTCCAAAGCAAACCAAGGACGAAGATCCCCAGAGAGGTAACCCCTGGCATGGGAACTCATTTGATTCAGTTAACCTTGGCTCTTGAATTCCATGAGGCCACGGGGCTCTGGGAGCACGGGGAACACTCCTGACCAGTGCTGCCCTGTTCCCCTGCAGTGCTGCTGTACGTGCGCAGGGAGTCGGAGGAGGTGTTTGATGCTCTCATGCTGAAGACCCCGGATCTCCAGGGCCTCAGGACAGCTGTAAGTGTCCCCAGAACCCCTGGGGAATGAACAAACTGCTGATAAAAGGGAATGGGGTTGGTGAACAGGGAGCTGGGTATGGGCTGCTCATCTCTCCTGCCTGCTCTCCCTTGGGAATGGAAAGTGGGAGCAGGAGCTGAGATCTCCTGGCAGCTCCTGGCATGAGCGGTGTTGGTGCTGCAGTGGGAGGATCACACCTCCTGCCCTGTCCAGATCCTCATGCAAGTCTCCTCTTGTGACAGCACATTCATATTTTCCACTGTCAAACACCTTTTCCATTCTCCAGGCTGGAGATGTGTGATCCGAAACCCTCCCTGGCCTCGTGCTGGAATTCCCTGGCTGTGTTTGAGGAGCACATGGACATATTTCTGTCATGATTATCAGCAGCATCTCTGATAACCCAGCTCTCTCTGGAGATGGCTGGGAAGGAAACAAACAATAAACCTCCCAGATTTGGGGTGGCTTTATGGCTGCACTTTAAGCTCTGTTGGTTTTACAAACTTTTAAAAATAGAGAGTTTGAAAAATGTCAGCACAGAGGATTCTTTGCCATCTTCTCCCTCCCCCATCCCTCACCACAGAGAGTCAAAAACCTTTATGGAAAATGCTTGGCAAAAACCTACAAAACTCCTGCCACCCTAAGACCAAAAGTGAACTTGCCCAGGAGAATGTTCAGGTCATGGTTTTGTTCTCTGGAGTAAAACTGAGGAGGAATCCTTTGCTGCTGAACACCCAGGCTCGGTGTTATCTTTGATTTTTATCATGGGAATTTCACTTTACAAGTACAAAGACTTGCCATGTTTTCTCTCACAGATTTCAGAAAAATATGGGCTTCCTGAAGAAAGCATTTATAAAGTCTACAAAAAGTGCAAAAGAGGGTAAGCTAATCTCTCATCTGCTTTTATGCTGTGCCTCCAAACCTGTCCTCTCCAGCCCCTGCCATTGGCTCCAAGAGCATTTTAACAAGATAATAAAAGGTAGAGCCATGTCAGGCTCTGCTATTTGGAGCATATAAAACTCAGATCTTTCTGGGCTTTAAAGATTTGGGATAATGCTTGTTCATATTATATTTGTTTGGAGGGTAAAGTCTCCCAAGGAAAGGAAGTTGGGTGAAGCAGGAATTGTTTGGGGAGTTTAATGGTGATCCTTTGTGTCTCAGTCTAAAAGCTTGAGGTTATGGAGAACTTATCAGAGAGGGATCAGTGTTTGCTTCTCCAAAAAACACTGGAATGTCCCTGGCTCAGGATGAGGGATGGGCCATAGTGAGTATCTGAATTCGTCAGGAGTTCTTCCACCTGTTGCTGAGCTCAGGGCCCTCAGTGCTGTCAGATGCTGCTCATCCATGAGCCCCAGAAATGGGAATTTTCTCCCCAAAGGAAAAGACCAGCGCTGGTGGCTTCAGGGGAGAGGCCACCTTGACTTGGGCTGGCTTTGGTTTTGTTCATGCCTTGATCTGATAAGCAGCGAGTGTTGTTTGGTGATGACTGGGAGGGAAAGCAGGCAGGTGTCCTTCCAGCTCTTCCTCTCTGCAGGAGCAGAGAGGTATCTCATGAAAAGGAAAGGCCACGCCTGGAAATGAGATTAAATAAATAATTTTGACACCTGGTTTAATGAAGGCTGGACGTGACCCATGCCAGCAGCTACTTCTGAAGCGTGGGGAGATTGAAGATATCTCCACTCTGGCTGGTGGCAGGGTCAGGCCCAGCTTCCTGCTCCCCCAGATTTAATTTTCAATAATTTTATCCTGTTGCTCCACCCTAAACAATCTTCTCCTGGTAATTACAGCTTGAGGGGCAGATCTCCATCTGCTGTGAGCCACTGGGGCTCAGTGGGGCTGCCTGGCCTGGCAGCAGGGCAGGACCTGCCCCAGCCATGGCCCTTCCACGGGGATGAGCTCAGCAGATGAGCTTGGTCCCAGGGTGACTCAGGAGCAATAATGAGCAATTTTGGATCTTGGTGAGGTTTGGTCTAGAGAAACAATGCAGGGCTCAGATTCCTGATCAACACTCCCTGCGATCGTTTGTGGTTGAGAAATCAGATGGGAGCACGGCACAAGAGGCACAGGTGACTTCTCTGGCTTCCTGCTCTGAGACAGCCAGAGATAAAGGGATCAGCTCTGCTGGTGAAGCTTTTGGGCACCCACAGAGTCTCCTTGGGGCACCTGTTGGAGGCCAGAGCTGGCATCCAGGGCTTGGGGGTGGTGCTGGGGGTGGGATGCAGCTGGGAACATTCTGATCACGGGGCAGACCCTGGACGGTGCCAGAGCCCGAGTCCCAGTGTCTCCATGAATTCCCGACTGTGCCATGACAGAGTTCCCAGTGCTGGTGACTGCTCTGTGCTCCAGAAAGGCAGCTCAGCCCTGAGCCCTGGGCACAGCTCTCACCACAGGAGCCCAGCACAAGGGCAGAGCTGCCACCTCCACCTGGGGAATCTGTGGGGCTGTGCCGGGGCTGTGCCGGTCCCTGCACCCCACCCTGGCTGCCCTGACCCCCAAGGTGTTCCCTGGAGACACCAGGGCCCCCTGGTTGTGCCTGCTGAACTCTTGGATTTGTCAGCTATTCCGCTTTTCTCCTTGTTGTTTTTAATCCTGGCTTGAGGAGCATTGCACAATTAATGCTCCTGCCCCATTAATGACCCCGGTGGGAACCTGGAGGGGACGTGCTTCCTGCAAAGACAGAATTTGTTCTTTGTGTCCTCCAAACAGTTACAGTGTCACAGCAATCCACGGGAGCCCCCGGGGCGATGCCAAGCCCCTTTATTCCCGTTACAGTAACGAGGGGCTCTTGTCTGGCACTGAACCAAGGCCTGAGGTTTAAATCCACCCTTGAAATGTTTCCTTTTCCTCCTGTCTCCACGGAATTGATTCCAGGTCAGAGAAGAAGATGATCTGCAGCTCAGCTGGATCTTCCCTTGTGTTGTGCCATGGCTTTAATTAATTTGTTATTAATTAACAGTGGTTGAGCCCCTCAGACTGGGGAAGGTGAACTGCTTTCAATGTGCTGCATCTGACCCAGCTGTTCTTTTTCTCTGTAGGATCCTGGTGAACATGGACAACAACATCATCCAGCACTACAGCAACCACATGGCCTTTCTCCTGGACATGGTAGAGGCTGAGAACAAGTTCCAGATCATCCTCAAGGAGCTCTAAAGAGCTGCAGGCAGCACTTCCTGGGACTTCTCTCCAAGCTGGCACGTGTGACCCCACAGAACTCAGCCCGGTGCCCCCTCTTGTTGCCTTGACTTGAACCCCCCATGGCCCTGGGGCTGGGCCACAGACTGCTGTGACATCATCCTGTGAACGTGGAACTCAGCTCTGTTGAGTTTATTATTATTATTATTAATTTTTATTTTATTTTATTCCCTTCTGGCACCAGGCCTGAGCTGCTGTTTCAGAGCTGGGCACACAAAGTGACACTGCCAGGCCTGGGCAGAGAGCAGAGCTGGTGGCCCTGGCAGTGCCTGAGCTCCTCTCTGGCACAGAGACTCTCCCAGATGCAGTCACAGCTGCTGCTGAATGGACACTGCCTGTTGAACACCCTCCCCTGACACATCTCTGACTGTAAATACCACGGAGGCCTCCACAACCCTTGTTTATACATTTCTGTATTGTTCCTTTTGTATTTTATATGTTATAAATATGCATTGTTTTATACTGGACTCAGTATGGTGACACAGAGCATTTCAAACACAGGCTGCTTCACATTTCTCTGTGAACTCCTTTTGTAACTGTGTTGTTGGTTGTGTTGTTTTGGATATTCCGTAGTAATAAAGGCTCAAGGACTGAAAATGAACCATTTTCCCCAGCTCTGGAGTCGGAGTTGGGATGGGCTGTCCAGGAGCCAGGATAGGGAGGTGACCCCAGAGGCACCAAAAGGACTCGAGGATGGTTTTGGCCAAGGTCTGTCCCATCTGCAGCCACCGTGTCCAGCTCTGTGGGCCAGGGTCCCTGAGCAGTTCCCAGCACAGCCCTGTGCTGGAGGGATTCTGTCACACAGATCTGGGGACACTTTAGGCAAGTGAAAAAGAAAAGCCCAGTTTGACTTCCGAGCAGAAGCAGTTCTGCCTCTCTCTGTGTCCCTCCTCCTCTGTCCCACATGGAATATTCAAACTCCTTCCACTCTGGGCTGAAACTGCCTGAAGCTGCATCCCCTGTAGGCAATCAAATGCCAAGGGGAGCCCTGTATTTGCTAATTAATCCTCTGACCAATGAAAACCAGGGCCTTTCCTCCTCCCTCTTCTTCACCCTCTGCTTTTCCTGCCCATGCTAAAGATGCACCTGAGGCCTGTGAGTGGGGAAGAAAGAGCAGCTCTACTCACACTGGGAAGAGGATTTGGAAACGTTGAAATGTGGCAGCTTGGTGAGTCTTGCATTACTTCAGTGTTGTTTGAGGATGGCCTCTAAGATGAAGCGAAGATAAGGGGGAGGCTTATCAGCCTTTGGGATCTCCCCAGCACTCCTTCACTTCAGATCACAAACTCCTTCTTCAGCAGGGTGGCTCTGAATCAGTGTTGATTCTGTGAGTCCTCCTGCAGCAGAATTTCAGCTCCAGTTAAAACCAGTCACACCAGGCATCCCCCAGTGCTCAGTGCCACCAGCTGAAAGCTGTCCCCAGGGTGTGGGGGCCCTGCTGTGCTCTGGGCCAGCTCCGTGGCAGGACTGGCTCCAGGGCTCATCCCTGTCCTGCCCGGCCGTGGGGACGAGCACAGGCTGCTCAGGCGGGGACAGAGCTGTCCCCCTGCCCCTGCCCTGGGGGAGCCCTGGCAGTGGGGACAGTTTGCTCTGCTGTGCAGGGCGGATGGGGAGGGCTGCAGGCAGCCCTGGGGTGTTGTGTGCATGCAGAGTTGGGGGGTTTGGGGGACCTCTCACCCCTCAGTGAGTTGCTCTGAAAGTCTGATCTTGGGTTACTTCCTGCCAGATAAACACACTGTCACCCATCTGAGCCTCAGTCACTCCAGCCTAACTCGTGACTCCAGCAGCACTCCTCGTAATTTACAACAGCAAAAGCCATCTCAGTTGTAACTCTATGTTCCCAGCAGAACAAAGATGAATTTCGCTGCATTTTAGGGTGTTGCCTTTCCCACAAACCCATCCTGGGTTTTGCAGGGTGAGACCCACCCTGGCTGCAGCTCCCTGAGTGCACTGTGAGAATGGCTGCCCCGTCTGGGGGTGGGATGGAGGCACGGACCCAGCAGCTTTTTCTGTGCAGCTTTGGGTAGTCCTGGCTTTGCCGGGGTTGAAGTCCCGGTGCCTGCTGCGTGCAGGGAAACGCTGCTGGGGCAGAGTCCCCACCCCTGCCCGGCGAGGTGGGTGTTTTGCTGACTGGCTCAGTATCGCTCATCCCTTCCAGCCAAGGCGAGTTGCTGGGAGGTTGCGTAAAGCAGAGCTCCCAAATATGTGAGAGCATTCCTGACTCCTCGCCCGGAGCCCACCAGTTCCTTTTGAAGATCGAGATAGGAGCGATGAAGGCGATTTTCACCCCGAGCACCAAAGGTCGTGTGAAAGCACCGAGTGTTTTGCAAAGGGCTCCCTCCCTCGGGAGCTGCCCGGACCCTGCTCTGTGCTGACTCCAGCCAGAAACGCTCACCTGAGCTGGGCCTGGCAGGGGGTGGCAGAGGGGGTGTCCGGACTCGTGCTGGTGTGTGACACAGCCCAGTGCCCGTCCCTGAGGCAGCAGCATCTGGCCCTGCCCTTCTCCCTGAGTCCTACCCTGGTCAGCGCAGACTCCCCTCCAGGGTGACTCCCCAGCCTCCAGCAGCGGGAGTTCTCAGATGAAAACACAGAGGAGCCCATTGGTTGTTTTAATTACTCAACATCTACAAAACTGGAAGCTTTCAAACCAATTTTAGCTAATGATCATCTTCCAATTCTTAGAACCAAGTACCACTAATTAGCTCCCGGTGAGCCAGCCCTGGCAGGCCAGCACAGGCCTGCTCATTGTGTGCAGAGTCTGAGGGAAATCCTGACGCAGGAATCCCACTCTGGCATCCCAGCTCTGCTGCTCACGGGCCGGGAGCTGCTTCCTCCCCCAGCTGGGGAGGAAGGAAAACTTCCCAAGTGCTCCTGGTGAAAAAGTGCCCACAGAGACAGAGATGCATAAAAACGAGGAGCAGCAGGCTGAGAGCTGAGTTGTGCAAGAGTTCTGGTATCCCCAGCGCTGGGTGGAGGGCTCTGCTCCTCACTTCTACAAACAACACCCAGTTTCTGTGTCTTTATTCGTGCTTATTCACTCCTTGCATCATCAGGCAGGCAGCTGAGGAGCCCGGTGTGTGGTGTGGCTCTGCAGGGCTGAGAAGGGAAAAACAGCATCCTGTGTTTTGTTAGGACACCCACGCGCGTGTCCGGAGGTGCCCTGGTGCTGTGCTGGGCATGGGAGGAGAGGATTAAAGTCAGGGAAATCAAACCCTGCCTGCATCTGTTTATAACTGTGCAAAGCTTTAATAAAGCTGCTGAGGGTTCCCCCAGCTCTCTCACTTACTTCCCCAGGTAGTGCCTTGGATTTATAGCATTAAATTTCTGGGTGAGATGAGCACTAGAATGGCCACACCTGTGGGAATGTCCTGGAATCATCAGCTGGAAAGTGGCCACAGAATCAGAGCTCAGTGCTCACAGTCAGGGTGCACAGACTTGGGCTTCACCTCAGTGAGTTGGGGTTGTCTTGGTTGTGCATTGGGCTGGGAGTGCTGGGAATGCTGAGCCCCTGGCTCTGAGGCACCCGGAATGAACGGCTGCACAAGCAGCCTTTGGTAAAGCTGCTGCTCTGTGTCAGCCCCTGCGTGACTTAACTGTGATTTTGCCTCCCTTAGCTCTGTTCTTTGGGGCACAGCCCAGAACATGTGTGCCCCACAGGGGCTCAGGACAGCCAATGTCACCAGGGTGTCCCCTCAGTGTCTGTGGCTGGGACAAAATCTGCAGCTGGGTGAGTTCAAATGCTGGGAATCACAGCAGGAACTGCTCCTGTCTGCTCTTCCAGCCCTTCACAACCTCCCAGAAGGACTTGGGGATCTTGGAAGGAATAAACAGCGCAAGAAACGAGTGTGGCTAACTGAAAAAGCCATGTTACTTGAGCCTGGCAACAATGAGCCAATGGGCACTGAGGGACGGGATCCCACAGCTCCGCCCTGGATGAGCCGAGCTCTGCCTCCACCCCGGGATGAGCTCGGCATCCGGGCAGGGAAGAACTGCACCAGGAGATGGGTTTGTGGCTGCATCTGCCTCTCTCTTACCAGTGCTCGTGTCAGAGCCGGCATCCAGCTCTGCTCCTGTCCCACAGCAGTCGGGCAGCTGCCCACTGGTCTGCACTGGTGGCCCGTCCCTGTCAGCCAGGGCAGGGGGCTGTGTTTAACCCATTCCTCTCTGGGGGTGGGTCCCTCCTCCTGCATCCCCAAGCATTTCCCGATTCCAAGCCACAGGATGTGTTTCTTCTCCCATTTCACTCAGCTTTAGGTCAGGAAGGCTCTGGTCAAGCCAGAGCAAAGGGGTGCTGGGGGTTCTGATGCTGCTCTGTGCCCCCACCCTGTCCCCTGCAAGTGCTCCCCTTTTCCCATCAAACAGAGGAATTCTGCAGCTGGAATGTGTTGTACCAACAGCCAGAGTGATGTGAGTTTTACACACACACGGAACTCACAGAACCTGTTTGTCCAAAGCCCTGACAGTCAGTGATGCTTTAATGGCCTTTACACTGCAAACATGCTTTTATTTTTTCAACCTTACCTTTAAAAATAATATTGTAAAATATGAACCAGCCATGCTGGACAAGGACCTGGTAGTGAGGACTCCAGAGCTGCTGTGTGGCCCTCAGGGTGACACCAGACCCTCCAAGGGTGCCTGGAAATCCTGTGCTCTGGCCTTAGGAGGATTTAGACACTTGATGTCACCCCAAACCCTCTGTCCCCATGAGGCTCCCCCGTGCCCTGTGACTGAGCTGAGCCCCTCGGCAGTGGTGCCTGTCCTCAGGTGTTCCCAGGTAAGCTCTGCTCATTTCCCTGCTCCATTTTCCCTGCTGGGTGGGCAGTGGGGCTGCTCAGCCCCGTTTGTGCTTTGCTATCTCCAATGCTCCAGAACAATATTTATTTTTACCTGGCCCCTCCTGTGGCCTGTGCTCTGTCTCTGCATCCACAAGGTCACGGAGCCCAGGCAGAGGAGGGTCTTTACCAGGTGGGATGGTTGGAGCAGAGAGATTCCAGCAGAACTTCTGGCCTTTGGGAGAAAAAGAGATTTGAGGAACTTGTTGAGGGTTTATATTTGGAAATAGAAGCTGTGGTTTCTGGGGAGGTGGATGCTTAATCCTTCTCAGCCAAAATCTTTGGGAAATGAAGCGCTTTGGAAAGTGGAAGTGCTGTGGACTGTGATGTTTGTTGTAAAATACATGGATTTGCCATGGCCCAGCCTTGCAGAGACCTGGCTGCTCCCCTCTCCAGACAGTGCTGGAACCAGGACAGTGATGCCAAAGGACTCCAGCTGGGAGTCCCTCCTGCTCTCCCCCACTGCCTGCAACAGCAGAGGGAGCAGGCTCTAACCCCGGCAGCTGGGTGTGGAGTGTTTGTGTGTTTTCTGATAACACAGGCTGGGGATCTTCCCTCCTCATATTTAATTTGCCCTTTCCTCCAGCCCTCTGTCCTTATCAAATCCCTCCTGGCGTTGCTTCCCTCCCAGCTTCCTTTTTCCCAAAGCCCTGTTATGAGATCCAGCTGCTGAGAGATGTAGTAAAGATACCCCTGTTGGGTAAGGAGAGCCCTGGGCTTTCTCATGGACTTTCTTTTCCATGGTCAGGAATTTATTGTTGATCTTAATCTCAGGCCAGGCAACGTCACTGCGTGGTGACAATAAATGTTCTTGAACAATCTGCTGATGGATTTATTTGTCTTCCCAGAAGGATCCCAAGGGGCAGGAGGGCTTGGGAGAAGGGAGTTTCTGTCCATGCCTTTTTGCCCCTCTGAAGTGGTGGCAGGATGGAATACCTGGGAATGGCAGCTCTGGCTTGAAGGAGCACTTTTACAAGCCTCTCTCCAGCTCTCATTCCCAGCCTCAGCAGGGGCTGAGGAAATGGCCAGGTTTTATCCATCAGCTTCCCTGGGATGCTGTGCAGCCACGGGTGTTCCTCAGCATTCCTGCCCAGGCTCCCCAGATTTGGGTCCTTCTGCTCAGTGTGTTCCTCTGGGGGTGAGTTCAGCCACAAAACCAGCCCAGCCTAAAGCCTCTGCTTGGGAGATGAGGAATCTTTTTCCGGGTCAGGTGTGCTCTGGCTTCTTGCTCCATACAATGGGGATAAGAAGTGGCCCCCACATCCCGGGGTGGTGCAGGGTTTAATTACTGTTTGTAAATGTCTGGGAGATCAGCTGATAAAGGGCCCCTGATCCACTGCTCCAGGCTGTTCCCAACCCTCACTGCCCTTCCAGGCACTGCCACCTCCGAGCCACTTCCTGGGACAACAACCGCCCCCTTTGGACCAGCACACAGTGGGACACGCAGGGATCACCCTCCCGTGATGGATTTTCATACATCCCGTGGAAGTGGGGTGTCTGCCAGGCTGCACTCACCTGGAAGGAGTTTTCCGTGCTTCCTTGGTGGGTTTGTGTGGCTGAGGCTGCAGACTCTGGAGTAAGCCTGTAGTAAATCCATAGTTCCTTGTTAGGCAGGAGGTCTTTGACTGGAAGGAGGATGTTACTCCCTTGGGAGACACCTTGGTGAGGGAATCCATGTTGGGATGACCTACAAGACAAACAGGATGTAAAGGAATGTCCATACCAGCCCAGGCACTGAGGAAGGAGAGTGCATCCAGCAGGGAATGTGAGAAAGGAAAAGAACCAGTGTGACAGGAGCGTGTGGGGAAACTGCTGCTGGGTTGGAAAAGTCCTGGGCACAGCTGATTTCCAGGGACACAGACTCCAGGCTCACAGATGTGGAGAAAACCATTTCCCAAATTTTTCCAAATTAAATCCTCTTGTGGTTTGGGCCATAAACACTGTCTGGGCAGAACTGGTATTGCTTTGCTTGCAGAAATGGTGAGTTTCAGAAAGAAAAAGGGCTTGGGGATGCCTTTGAATTGCCTTTACCTGTGGGTGATGACCAACAAAGGCAAACCCACATTTCAAATCCAGTTGTCTCCCTGTGAGTGGTTACAGCTGCCAGCAGCACTCAGACCAAAAGCTGGGAGAGCTTCCCAAGGCTGGGAAGGTCTCTCTGTGACTGCCCAGGACCTGAAATTCTGGCAGGAAATGTCTCTGTGTGTGACTGCTCTGTCCAGCATCCTCCATCACCTCTATGTGTCTGATTTTGTTCAGGGCCCCAGGATTCCAGGTGGGAATTGCTGTTGTTACAGGCAGGAATCTGGTGCCAAGGGTTATGTGAGTTACCCCAAATCACAGAATAGATCACAGTGAAATGGGGACAAAATTCCCCAGATTGCCAGGATGCAGCTTTACCTCCCTTGGACACTTTCCTTGTTCCTCACTATGTTTTTTTCCCCCTCAGTTTTAATCTGTCACTCAAAACCAGATCCTCTAGTGACTACACAAAAGTTCCTTTTTTGCTGAGTGAGAGCAGTGACCACGAAACTGCAGGATCTGTCCACCTTCTTCTTTTGAGATGTCTCTTTGTCTATAGTCATAAATTATCAGCCACTGCCATCTTTTAAATAGATAGTTTCCTGTTCTGCCTCTTGTAGGTTAGATATTATCTCCCCCAGTAAATCATGAGTCAGTGATTAATTCAAGAAGGCCGTTCCCAGCAGCAAATTCTTACAATGTTAAAATTAATACGATGCGGAGCCATTATACCATGATAGAGAAAATAATTATGGCCTGCAAACCATTTTAATCAACACACAACATGCTGGGGCAGGTGCTCAGCCCGAGTGAGTCACTGCAGGAGAGTTCAGAGTCCCAGTGGAGGGGCTGTGTGAGTGAACAGGATTGTCCCGTGTCAGCTGAGCCCCGGGATCTCTCCGTGTGCTCTTTGCACACCCAAATCGGGAGGGAAAACACCTTTGCTGGTGTTTGAACAGCATCAAGTGACTATGAAAGCATGAATTGCTTCAGGAACGTGCATGCAGCCACTTAAGATGTCTCAGCTGATGAGTGGCAGCTTATTAAGCTGATTAAGTTGTGTCTTCACTCTGTGTTAAGCAGCTCTGCAAAGTCATCACATATTCTGGAGTCAGCAGGCTCTGCCTCAGCACAGGGATGGGGCTGCTCTAGGAGCAGTCTGAGAGGGGACAACTCACTGGGGAATGGTTCAAAATCTGAGGAAAACTCAAAAACTCTCTCTAGAAATACCAAAACAATCCCAAAGCAATCACAGCCACAGCAAGACACCACAGAAGGGACAAAGCAGCCCGGGAGATGTGTGTATGTTATTATAAACCATCTGATAATGGGTAATAACACTGGGTGTTCTGTTAACAGCTCCCACATCTCAAAACACCCTGAATTCCTGTGGATCAAGGCTTACAACACCCTGCTGCAGCCTGGGCACCCTGCAGGGCTGGGGAGCAGGCACAGAACAGTTAAGTGACTTGCACAAGGGTGAATCAGCAGGACTTGAGGAACTGAACCTGAAGGCAGGTGCTGAGCTGAAGGAGCTGGCACAGCTCCCCAGCAGTGCCACCAGGTGTGACCCTGCACCCCCTGAACCCCAGCAGTGCCATCAGGCCTGACCCTGCACCCCCTGAGCCCAGCAGTGCCATCAGGCCTGACCCTGCACCCCCTGAGCCCAGCAGTGCCACCAGGTGTGACCCTGCACCCCCTGAGCCCAGCAGTGCCACCAGGTGTGATTTGCCAGTGCCTTTTTTAGGCTGGCCAGAACTAAACCCACCACTCCAGCACCACCAGTATTGTATTTCCTGTATTGCTTTCCAAGTCACACAAATTTTATGCTTTAATTTTAACTGTGCATCGAGGTGTCTTCAGAGTTTCAAAATTTTAATCCTTTAATGCAAGTCTGCTGTTGCACAGAAAGCTGAGTGTTTCTGGGGATGAGGAAGATCACATTTCTCTGCTGTTTACAGGGCAATTTGTATAGACTGGGAGCCACAGCACATCTAAAATCTCACCTGGAACTTCTGAGCTGGGCCTAATTAATTCAGCATGTGGGCAGAATGCATTATTTGCAGTACCACACCTTTCCTGCCTCTCTTCTTTTCCTGGGCTTTTCAAAAAGAGGACTGGGCAGGATTCTATTTATAGACCCAAATAAATCCAGCCCTGCCTGTGTTGTACGTGATCCCTCCAGCTTT
Source organism: Ifrita kowaldi (assembly GCA_013398055.1). NCBI lineage: Eukaryota > Metazoa > Chordata > Aves > Passeriformes > Cinclosomatidae > Ifrita > Ifrita kowaldi. The sequence continues at coordinate 20,776 of VZRS01000524.1, read as the reverse complement.
TCAGATGTGGTCCCATGAAGGGCTGAATGCCCTTCATGTCCTACTTCTGCCAATCCCAGAAAGAAAAAGCAGTGGGAATTGGAAGGTCTGGGACCATACAAGATAAAAGAAACAGCTTTGTACTAACACAAATGTGAAATTATTCCAGTGTGTAGGATGGGAAGAGCTGAAGTTCCTGATCTTTAAGAACATTGTGTGAACTTCATTAATTGTCTTGTCTGGCAGTTAGCAATGGAGAAGATTCTGGAGGTGCCTTGGTTCCTGTTCTGGTGACTTGAGAGTTGGATTCTGACAGTGACCAGATGCCCTCTCCCCAAAATGGCACAGGAGGGAAAGAGAACAGGGAAAGCCTGGGATTGAAGAACAAGACAATGGGCAGTTGAGAGGAGAAAATTAAGTTGGAGCATTATTCTTATACGAAGACATGAGGATGAAGGGATTTAACTGTGTTTGGCAGGAGCAAGAAGGAGCAGGGAAAATGCCAGGTTCAAAGAAGGGGAATGGATGAGCAAAGGGTTGATTAAAAACACCATCCAGGTGGAACCTGTGGTTGGCCACAGCAACAGCAGCCCTGGAATGACTCGACTCCCTTAAGGAACAACCAGGAATGGCTGGGAGAGGAGTGGAGGCTCCTGCTCTGCTTGGCCTTGCAAAACACTGAAGGGAAGAGTGGCTGGGAGTGGGCAGGCAGTGCTGGCTGCTGCAGAAGGTGCTGATGTATTGTGAGATCATGGGGAACTCTTCCTGCTCTGTTTTCCTCCCTCAGCTGAGCTGTTCCCTGCTGCATGCACGGACAAGTGGAATGGTGCTACTATGGTGCTAAAAATAACAAACACCAAATATGGGCCACTCCATCAAAACTGGGAGAGCTTTGCAAGGAGTCAGACCCCAAGGAATCAGTCCCCAGTTCTCGTGTGCACACACAGTCCTGGTGGGCTCAGCCTTTCCTGTAAAAATGCCCCCTGAGTTATCAAGCAGCTGAGCACAAATCATCTTTTCCACTTATTCTTCTTCATAAGAAAATGCTTCAGGACAGACCAAAATTTGAGGCGTGTGATGCAACTCTGTGAATTTCAGCAAAACTGCTCTGGCTTGGGCTGTTCCAAAATTACAGGAGATTTCTGAAGATGTGGTCTGAGGGCTCATCCACAGGGAGCAGGGATCCTGAGCCAGCTATTCCTTATCAACAACCAGAACCAGAACAGACCCTGCACTGCCCTGGCCACAGGGTCCATCTCCACATGGCCCTGCCATGTGCTTGGGGTTGTCCAGCCCGTGCTCCGTGGCCAGGAGGGTTGTGCTGAGGGAAGCAGGACCTGCCCAATTCTGCTGGAGCTGATTATTAAAATTGCAGCAGGTTTCCAGAGCAGCTGATAAAAAACTGCATCCACAAGCTCCTTCTGCCCTGGTGCTGCTGCCCAGCCTGTGAGGGTTGGATGCAACCCCTGCCCCACCAAGGGCAGGTCCTGCTCGGGCAGCACGTTCCTGATTAGCACTTCCCAGGACAGCACGTGCCAGGGAAACGGCTCCGGAGCCCTTCTCCCATCCCGTGCATCCAGCTCTGGGTTTGGCACGTCCATCATCACCTCAGTGCTGCTGAGGGTAATTGGAGATTAGGCACCTCCACACCCTTGGAGATTTAGGTCCTGCACGCCTCAAAGTGCCCTCAGAGTCCCTGGAATTGTGTTTGGGTGATGCAAGGGTCACTGTGCTGTGAGGCAAAGCCACCAGGAGCAGCTCCCAACCCCAGTGGCCTGGGTCCTGCAGGGACGAGTGCAGACAGGGGTGAACTGCCAGAGTGACACAAGTGGGTCAAGTCACCTGTTGGGTGTTCTAGGTCAGGCAGTGAGAAGCAAATAAGCTCTTTCCACTGCCTAAATTACATGTGGGTAACCCTGCTCAAGGAATGTGCTCCAGAATGGCTGAGGAGGACGCAGTCGGGTGCTTCAGGTGGAGGAAGCCAAGGCAGCAGCCCCCAAAAGGTCTGGTGTTGATGGGTCCAGTGCTTCCCCTGCTGACCTGCTGCAGGAACTCTTCTCCAGGGACAAGGCCTAGGAGAGAAGCAGCCAAGCCCTTGTGTAGTTTGTGGTTTGGCCTCCTGCCCACTCTGCCCTTCAAGCAGGAAATTCTCAAAGCGAAGGGAGTGCTTTGTGAAGCTCCCTGCAGACTCTGCCTCCTCTCCTTTAGTCACACTCAGCATCAGGTCAGCTGGCACTGCTGGAAGCTGACCAGGCAGACTGATGGCGCCTACAGAAAGTATTTAAGCAACTTCTCCACCTTGATCATTTTTCCCTCATCTTTTTTTTGTCCTTTACGTCCTTGATCGCTGTTATTCAACCCTGAGATAATGCACTCCTGATATCACTGAGATGGGAGAGACAAGCAGGGAGCAAGAGATCAAAGGAAGAAGAAAGAGAACATGCCGAAGGCAGAAGAAGAAAGAGGGGAAGATGCCAAACACTTCCTTGATTTACCTACTTTACATACCCAGTACAGAGTTTCAGAAATCCTTCATGTACGTAATTTTGGGAGTTCTGGGGTTGCCACGTAGTCCCCAGACAGCAGGAGGCTGTGGAAGGGCATCCTCCTTCCCCCAGCTGAGGAAGCAGCTGGGAGGGTGGATCCAGAAAGCCCAGGAGGCCCTTGGCACCTGCGAGCGTTGGCTGGGCTTGCAAAGGAACCCGGCCGGGAGCAGGCTGGGAAATCAGGCGGGTTTAACGCATCTTTCTGCTTCCCTCTGCTGGTGGAAGGAGGGTGTAATTCCTGAAAATCAGGGATCAGCGAAAAGGGCAGCAAAAGGCAGACAGAGGGGTCACCTGGTGGTATCCCTGCGCAAGGATTGACTCCACTGCTGGCTTTGAATGTGCTCCTGAAGAAATGCAATGTGTGTGTCCTGGAGGGCTTAAAAACTTGGGGAAAACGGGGCCGGAGATGGGGAGGTGGCACAAATTAGATGATGTATCTGGAGTTGTTTCCAGGTCTAAACCACCCATATTGCATTACCATTTCTCATTCCATTATCAGTTGTGATTACAAAGTTAATTCAGTGACCTTGATCTAAACTTGGTTGCTATTCTTGTCACAGAACAGGATCATTATCAGTTGCAAAAAAAAACCTCTTGTAAACTTCAAACAGTTTTGTTACTCACTTGGTTATACTGAAATCCCTTTGAGACTTAAATATCTCTCTCTCTTTTTTTTTTCCCCTCCAGTTTGAGTCACTTTTCTGTGGTGTTTATAAGGACTGGAGGAAATCTTGAAACCTAAAAAGAACAGCCAAGGATAGCAACACTGAATATGGAGATCCAGTAAACATGTGAACACAACACCAGCTTTCATTTGAAATGGGATATGTAAGACAAAGGCAAATCCAACATTAATGCAGTATTCCCATCAGGAAATCAGCAGTCACTCCTGCATTTCATTTCCCTGTTTTATTTAAAAAACCCCTTGGAAGCACTGCTGTTGATGAATGTGACTCAGTGCTGTTAAATCGCTTTTGCAGATTTCCTCCTTTGGTGAGTCAGGGACTCAAACAGCCCCATCACGGGGTTCTGACCCTCTCCAAACTGCAAACCTGAGGGCAGAGGCCGGGCACGCCTTCAGCTGTCAGAAATATGGTGACAAAACCACTGATACCTCACCTAATCGAGCTCTGCACTGGCATCAGGAAAGTTTAAATAGAAATTCCATGGATTTGCCCCAGCACCACGAGGGAGCAAACACGAAACCTTCCCCTGCAGCACATCACCATTTGATGGCATTTCTTATTCCCTTGTGCTGGTTTGGCCCCGGGAGGAGGATTTTGGACCTGGAACATCTCTAACCCACTGTGGCTACAAATAGTTCCAGATATCCCTTCATTTGCTCCAGTAACGACCCCTGGCTGTGCTTTGAGTGAAAAACCTTGAGTGGTTGAGGTTTTCACCCTTCAACTCTGCACTCACTGTGGTAAGTACTGTTTATTTTTGGAACATGGCACTGAACTGTGCTTTTCTGCTTGAGGTACCTCGTGCTCCACAGCATCCCTGAGCTGGAAAGGCAGGGATCCAGTCCCAGCCCACACATCCAGTGTCACGACTCAAGTCAGAGCTGTGATTTTGTCTCTGAACTCAGTCTCAGCTCTAAACGTGCGGCAGCGCCGAGGCTCCAGAGCTGGCCCAGGTCAGCCAAGGCCTTTGCTGTCTCCACTGAGTGAAGCTGGCGCTCGGGGCGAGAGGAGCCCTGAGCTGACGCGCGGAGGTTCAGCCTCAGGCGAGGCCCTGCGCGGCGCCACCGGAAGCCGCCTCACGGCCCAGCCCCGCCCAGGTGAGGCGCTGCGGGGACCGCTGCGAATGGCGAGTTCCTGAGCGGCTGAGGCAGCGCGGGGAGCATCGGGGACACCCCGTCCCCCGCTCAGATGAGGTATCCGGTCCGTGTCCGCCCGTTTGTGCCGGCACCTGCCCGTTCCTGCCGGTGCGTCCCCGGCCCTCGGCGGCACCGGGAACGCGGACAGCCGGTCGCCGAGACAACAGCCGCCTCAGCTCCCCTCCAATCACCGTGCCTGTTACTTTGAGCACTGCGGCAGGTGCCCAATCGCGGGCGAGCTCTCGGCGCCACCACGGCGGGTTTAAGGTGGCTCGGCGGAGGCGCGACTCTGGCTGCTTTTCGCGCCACCGAGAGCCGCGCACACGGGGAGGGCGGGAGGGCCGGACCCCACCGGGGCAGAGCGACGTCCCGCCGTGGGGAGGCGCCGGGCCGCAGCTGTCCCTGCAGCCCTGGGCCGGGGAGCGCCCCGGAGCCCCGGGAGGTGCCCACGGGACCGCCCCGCCCCAACCGAGCGGCGGAACGCAGCTTCTTCCGCCCGGCCCCTCGGAGCCCCGCGCCCATAGGCTGGGCCAGGCCCCGCCCTTGCGCAGCAGCCAATCCTCGCTATCACCTGGGGCCCGGCCCTTGATTGACAGTGCTGACGGCCAATCGGGAGGGCCGGGCAGGAAGCGACCGCGGCTCTCGACCGGGAGCCGGAGTTGGGGGCCGGGGCCGGGCTGGGGTCAGCGGCGGGGCCCGGGAACGGCGGGGCCGGGCTGGGGTCAGCGGTGGGGTCGGTGAGTGGCGGGACCGCTGCCGGGGGAGCAGGGGAGGGACCGGTGCACCGGAGGGTTTGGTGGGAACAGCGCAGGTCCCGGCCCGGGGGTGTCTGCGTGCTCTGCGCTGCCAGGGCAGGGTTCGCTCCCGATGGGAGGGGGATTTGCTGCCCCATCCCCTCACAAGTGGGTGGTTTTTCCCTTTCGTGGCTGTTGTGCCCCCACGCTGGGACAGCCCGGCAGTTCAGGGATGATGCTGCTGCTCCCCCAGCTCTCTGGGGCTGCAGGGAGCTCGTGTGGTACTTTCCAGACACTTCCAATGAGTTTGGCCCAGAGGAATTGGGGCTCTGAGGAATCCAGGCTCCAGACTGCTGGCAGGGATTCCCCTGGAGTGACCTCCGCTTGCAGAGAGAGCAGCGCTGTCATCCCCAGCACGTGGGGATGGGGTGACTCATGGAGCGCTGGTCCTGAACAAACTGGAGGTTCAGGAGAAGGGAAATGAAAAGCAGAGCTTGGAGGACTTGAGAGCCTTTGTGATGCTGTTAAATGCCAGCTGAGTGTGTCACGCCTGGGGCCCAGCCAGTTCACAAGAGCTCGTAAAGCAGAGTCTGTGTGAGTTTCTGTCCAAGGCTTTCTAAGAAGACATTTAAAATCTGCTTTCCTTTTTTATGTGCAGCTGTGAGTTTGATTCCAGGGGCGTTTCTGTGGCCTATCCTTCACTGCAGGTTTTGGACCACTGATTTATTTGATCTAATTCTTTGGTTTTTCTTTCTTTTTCCCCTTAGATTCCCCTTGAAGGAATATAACCCTGCAGCTTCACTGACTGGCTGGAAACAGTGGCTCATCCACCCTCCTGCCTGCCTGTGGTGCCCACCCTGAGACAGGGCAGGGGAAGGGAAACAGCAGAAGTTGTTTGTGCTTCCCTGAACTTGTCCAAGGGAACAGGATGGACAGCAAGGAGCAGCACCAGAAGTTGGTTCCAGCAGGGTCCAAGTCTCTTCTTTAAAGAGAAATTCCAGCATCGAGGAGGCTGAAAAGCAAAAAACCACCCCAAAATGGAAGGAGGCAACAGCCCCAGCCTGCAGCTTCAGCAGCTGCCGTTGGCCACAGCAGCAGTTTCTGTGCAGCCACACACAGACTCCTTCTCTTACAAGGTCAGCTTTCCACCCCAGCGTGGAAGTTTCCATCCCCAGAAGGCCCTGGTGATTGGAATAAGCTGATAATGGGGCTGGTTTGGGGTTATTTTCTACAGAAAGGGCTCTGTCTTTGTATTCAGCCATTCCTGGAGGCCCTGGGGTGTCACATCCTGTGTATTGTGAGAGAGAGAGAGAAATTCTGTGTCTGCAGAGCAGAGAAACTGGAGGAAGGAGTGGCAGTGGCAAGGTGTGGCTGTGTGAAGGTGTTCAGGTGCAGTAATTGTGACAGGTGCCTTTTCAGCATAAGCCATGCAGCAGTAACAGAGCAGAGGTTCTGCTTTGCTCTGTGCATTCAGGTGTTTGAATTTCAGGGAGGTCAGCCCATAGCAGAGGCTGCAGCTGGGGTGGGACATGGGGCTGTAATTCCTCCTTGTTCTGCAGCTGGGAACAGCTAAATTCTGTTTGAATATCTGATTCTGAAGGTGCTCGGAAAATCAAGATAGTGCATTTATTGATATTCACCTCTGAGTGTGAGCTGGGTTATCCCAAATCAATCCAGGTAAGGACTGGACTGAAGGAACAGTGCTAATGACATGTAATGAGATTTAGACAGTTTTGGGAGCACACAAATGTTCAGTGGCCTGGCTAAGCCTCAGGCTCTTCACTCCTCTACATCTCCTTTGTGACTCAGCCTGCTTTACATCCTTTTTTTTTTTTAAATTTCGAATTCCATCTTTAGAGCCTGAGAATTGTTGCTGAGCTGGGAATGCCAGTGCAGAAGAGGTTGGGAGCTGGCTGGGAGCTGTCAGTAGTCTCCTGTGACGTTGGGAATAACTGGTTTATATAAAAAGCAGCCTAAAATCTGTGATAATTGGGCTGCCTCTTCAGATGGGCTGAAGTAGTGACTGAACCAGCAGCTGTCACAAGTGAAGAAGAGCAAAATAGTTGGGAAGCAGAGGTTCCTGATCCATTCTCTGTCGAATTCCAGGGCAATAAAATCCTCATAAAGGAGTTTTTCAAAGGGAAGAATGAGTGATGGTGTGGGTTTTTTTAGCCTTATCTTCCTCCTCTCTGAGAAACTGCAAACTAATTGAAGTCTCTTGGAGAAAGTGGCTGTTGAGGCTTATCTTCCACCTGAGTTCACAGGCCTGGAGCACAGCCACAGCACTTATCTGAATTGCCCCAGATCAGTAGGAAGGGAGGAAGATAAACAGGGTTTATTGGCAGCTGGCTGTTGGACCAGGTGACCTTTAAAGGTTCCTTCCAACCCAAACTGTCCCGTGACTCGGGAATGGTTTTTAAAGTCTGCTCTCCTTCAGAGTGTGCAAACCCCTCTGAACTCCTTGGCTGAATTTACTAATTGTGTGTTCCCTTTGTTTCTGCAGGAGAACTTGATTGGGGCATTACTGGCTATTTTTGGGCATCTTGTCAGCAGCATTGCACTCAACCTCCAGGTGAGTGTCCTGAAGCAAACACTCATCCTGCATTGAAATAAACAATCCAACATGACCAAGCTGCTTTATTTCTGTTTTCTTGCCTAGAAATACAGCCACATCAGGCTGGCAGGCTCCAAAGACCCCCGGGCCTACTTCAAAACCAAGACCTGGTGGAGTGGATTGTTCCTGCTGGTGCTGGGAGAACTGGGAGTGTTTTCCTCCTACGCCTTTGCTCCTCTCTCACTGATTGTGCCCCTCAGTGCAGTGTCTGTAGTGGGTAAGGAGCAGAGAATCTGAGTGTGTTCCAGTGGGAGATTCCTGACTCCATAATTCACTGTTTCTCTCTCCTTTTCTTTTTTTTTTTGTCATAGCTAGTGCAATCATAGGAATTATATTTATTAAAGAAAAATGGAAGCCCAAGGAATTTTTGAGTAAGTTCCACAGTTTCTTTCATTCTTCTTCTGTGTTTACAATTCAACACTCATAGCATGGCCTCTCAGGAATTATAATTACAGGGATGGCAAGGTCTCATTAGCACCTCTTGGAAGAAATGTGTCATCTCATTCACTGTTTATTACAAATGGATATTTTTTTCCTGGTTTGTACCAAATCCCCTGAACCTCACAGAATTTAGAATCAGGCTGAAGCTGCAGCCCTGATTCTGCAATAGCACAGGCACAAGGGAATGAGCTGAATTCCATAAACTTGGAGGTGTTTGCAGAGGTGGGAAAAGGGCTGTGGGCAGTGCCAGGCAGGATCAGCCCCAGACACAGATCTTGTAGCTTTATTTATTCAGCAGATGCCACCTGGTACCAACTGCCCCTGGTGGCTGCAATATTTTGGAAGTGGGGCAGGAAGGGCACCCAAGAGTCCCCCAGAGGAGCATCCATGATATCACTGATGGTCCTGTGGGATGAATTCATTCATTCCATGCATCCCCAGTGCCTCACTAACCCTGTCCTCTCCTGCTCCTGTGCCTGCCCAAGGGCGCTACGTGCTGTCCTTCGTAGGCTGTGGCCTGGCAGTTGTTGGCACTTACCTGCTGGTGACATTTGGACCCAACAGCCACGAGAAGATGACAGCAGAAAACATCACCAGGCATTTAGTGAGCTGGCCATTCCTGCTCTACATGGTGAGGGGGCCATGGAGGGTGGGCTGGTTTTCTCCTGGGGGGGACTTTCATTTCCTTGTGTTCACTCATGAACCTGTGACAGCTTTTCCAGGTGTCAGGCACGTGCACAGCTCCTTTTCTTTATCTGAGTTCTGTAGGACTAGATATCTTTAACTGAAAATTGACCGTGCCTGGATCTGGGCTTTTGCCACACTGACTTTCTCTGGAGCCATGGATCTGTCATTGAAAATCCCATGAAATCTGTTGGGTTTTGATGAAGATAATCTTGGCCATTTTCCCAGGGATCACTTGTGGAACCCCACTGCAGAAAGCAGGCTGAGATCTCTGCTGTGAATGCTCAGGCAGGGCCATTTGATCTGCTGCTGTACCATAAATCCAACACCAAAAGTGCCCCATATTTCCTGTTCTGCAAGAAGCTGCTGAATATCTCCTCGAACTGGAATCTAAGATGATGCTGAATTTGGTCTATAATTGTGTGGGATCCCCATTTTCCTTTGATTTGCCCTATTCTAATGTTTGATTGGCTCAGAACCTCATTTGCTGCCAACCCTATGTGCTCTGCATCTCTAATATTCTCATTTCTCTCTTTTGTAGCTTGTGGAGATCATTGTTTTCTGTCTGCTCCTGTATTTTTACAAGGAGAGAAATGCAAACTACATTGTCATTATTCTTCTGCTGGTGGCTTTGCTGGGTAAGTTGATATGGACTTGTAAGATCTTTAAACAGTAAATGGAGACATCTACAGCCTGCAGGGGATTATATTGATTTAATTAATGCCATGAAATGCACTAATTTCCTCCAGAAATGTTCCTGAAGCTGATGTTTAGGATCTTTGCAAACGACCTTTGAACAATTAAGGCTTATTCCCCATCAGACAAATAATCTGCCATGCACAGAAAGTGCAGGTTATTTATTAGTGTTCTTAATGTTAATCTGGCACACAGAGGGTGGCACTCAGTGGGTAAGGAGGGCTGAGCCAGTGGGTGAAAGAGAGGATTTGACCTGCAAGGGTCATTTGGCTGTGGGGAGATTTGCTGTGTGGTTAAAGGAATGAGGAATCCTCTGCCACTCCAGCTTGTCCCTGTTAAACAGAGTCCCTGATGATTCTGGTATCCCACAGTCAGATCCTGCAGTGACTCTGGATTTACACATTTAATAATTTTTTTTAAATATAGAAACTGTAATCAATTAAACTTTTAAAAGGATGAGTAATAGCAAGTCTGCCATGCTGAAATCTGCGTCACAGCCCTCAGTTTTTGCTGTTTAAGCACCTTCAGTTCCTGCAGTGTCTTTTCTTTTACTCTTTTTTGGTTTTTTGAGATATTTGGGGCTGGATTTCAGTGGTGCCTCAGAGGCTCCATGAATTACAAAGCAACTGCCCTAATTCTGAATGGCCCAACTTTCAAGAAAGAGAAAGGAAAGCTGTTCCTGATTCTTGTGCTGGAGACTTCCTTGGCTTTTTAAACCAAACCAAATGGAAATTTGTATCCTCCCATCATGTGATGGCACAACACTCTTTAAACACTTAGAAAACCAGTAAATGCTCCCAGTTCTGTAGACATTGACAGAGAAGGGTTCAGTGCTCCGTTGGAGGTTGCTGTGGTGGGTTTGTTGGGAAGAAAACAGGCACTTTGCATCCCTTGTTTGGCCTGGCAGGAGGAGGGTCAGGTTTTTGTGGGTGTTGGGGTTGTTTGCAGCCTCCTGCAGGTGTCCCAGCTGAGTGTGGTGACCCCCCCAGGTTCCATGACTGTGGTGACAGTGAAGGCCGTGGCTGGGATGATCCTGGTGTCCATCCAGGGAACCCTGCAGCTGGACTCACCCATCTTCTACATCATGTTGGTGTGCATGATTGCCACAGCCATCTACCAGGCCACGTGAGAACTCCTCTCTTTGTCTGCAATTGTGTGGGCTTTGGGTCAGGAACTGTTTGTTACCATGACAAAAATACCTATTAAAGTTTAGGAGAATTATCCACTATTTCCTGTGACCTGCCCCAGGAGCCTGGGTGGTCTTTGCTTTTCCACAAAGTGACACTGCCAAGTGGTTTTAATCCCACCACTCCAGTATTTGCCAAACAATTTTAGGACTGAAATGGTGGCCAATCAAATGCAGTCTCTGTGCACTGGCTAAAATCAAAGTGTTGTTGATAATGTGTCTATTTTTAGGGTTTTTTTCCCTTTGTACTTGCAATAACATAAAAAGCTGGTAGCAGCAGGGATAAAAGGCTTCTCAAAATATGAGGGACACTCTAGCCCTGAGGTTGGGGCAGTAATTTCAGTGCCTGCAGTCAGTGCAGCCATAAACCCTCTTCTGTCCTTTTTATTCATTCCAAGGCTTGCTGCTGCTGCTGCTGTTCAGTGAGCAAAAGAATGAATTTCCTTAAATTTATGCATCACTTTTGAAAGGTGTTTCCAAAAAAAGGATCCTTCCCAATCAGCCCCTGTTGCCTGTGATTGTGTTGCAGGTTTTTAGCTCAAGCCTCCCAGCTCTATGACTCAGCTCAGATCTCCAGCATTGGCTACATCCTGTCCACCACAGCAGCAATCTCAGCAGGTAACTGCACAAACCTTTCTAAAAAATGGGCAAAAGATTTTGGAAAATAATCCTCCTGAAGAAGGTGAATACTCAGCAATATGATGACTTCTATTTTCTTGTCGTCTGTTGCCTGCACTGGCTTTGTTTGGTTTTTTTTTCCTTTCTAAAAATGTGAATTGTCCCATTAGACTGTGTTAAAATTTTCTGTTCAGTGCTGTCATTTTATTTAAAGTGCAGGGGAATTTATGTTTGAGACTGTTCCTCATTCCATGTGTGTTCTTAGATGTGCAGGTAAACTTACCTAGATTTTGTTAAAATGTGTGACCAGTTTGCTTCCTCTGCTCAGAGGTGTTGGGATCTCTTCCTGCCAATCTTCTTGGTGTATTTAGAGTGAGCAGCTCCCAGCTTTACAGGCTCTTTTCTTTCTGGATCTCTCCCATTTCAGCCCTTGCCCACGTGGAAAAGCTTTGTCTGCAGGAACAAAAACGAGCATTTTCAAGCCCTGGGGTCAGACCTGAGGAACAGCCTTTGAGAGGTTTTGTTCTCCTCAGACACAGGAGCAAAACTGGGGAAAACAAACACAAAAAATCCCAAACCCAGCACTCAAAAAATGCATCTGCCTGGCAGTGCTGTGTAAATAGCAATGCCCTGCCAGCTATAGAGGGCAATAAATAAATACATAAACTACACAGAGCCTTTTAATGCTCCTCTTCAGTGTCATCAGTCTGGCCTGCTCTTTAATTGGTATTTATTTCCTGTCATGTCCCAAGCCACAGGCTGCTCTCAGATTCAGCAGCTTATTTATTTTATTTTTATTTTTATCTCAATTTATTTTTTACTTTATTTTCTTTACATTGAAAATGTAAAGAGCATGAGGCAGAATGTGTGTCCTGCTGCCACCAAGGACACTCCTCTTAGAGGTGTGCACTGTTTGTTGTTGTTTGGGGTCAAGAGTTTGTATCTTTTTGTAGTTAAATCCAATTTGTTTCATCATTCCAAAATAGTCCCTCTTGTTTATGCTGCACGGGTTCACTTGCATCTCTATTAGTGACACCAGCAGAACTATTTTGGTAGTGAAACTCAAAAAGATTTGTCAATAATTTGTGTTAAAATAGAAATCAGGACACCTATTTTAAGATCATTAAATAAACAAAGGTGCTGGCTATAAAAATAGGAATCCTGGCTGGTGTGGGCTCTGGAGGGGTGTGCTGAAGGTGGAATTGGGAAGATGTAATGAATTACTTCCTTTTCAAGGAGCAACTTTTTACCTGGACTTCATGGGTGAAGATGTTCTCCACATTTGTATGTTTGTACTGGGGTAAGTGCTCCAGGTTTCCTTGACAGGAAACTGTTGCTTCATGTGACTTAAATTTTAAAAATACAAATCTGTTTTAAAAATATCTCTCTGTTGGAGGGACAAACTGTCTTGGAGGAAAGAGCAGGCTGAGAGCACTGTCAGAGCAGAGAGTGGCCCTCAGAGCTCAGTGTTGTGTCTGGAAAAAATAATGTAACCCTCAGTAATGCACAATTACACAACAATTAATCACTAAATCCTGGAGATCAGCTCGGGTGTTGAGCCTATGGCTTGGTTTTCAAGCTGCCTGCTCATGAATCTCAAAGAATTGTAAAATAACCCAAAGAAACCTTCTCTGGGGAACCTTATTTCAGATTTTGCACCTTCCCTGAACTGTGTCTGACTTCTGGAGTTTTTAGAGCATGGAGAAGGCACAATGCAGATCTGATCAGTAGAACATTTCCTATGTAACTCAGTGTTTTGGTGTAATTAACTCTCCATAATCAGGGGACATTCTCAAATGGCTTTTAGATAAGTACAGGGAAAAAAAAAAAAACCCAAACAATTGGGAGATCATTGTTCTGAACTGCACCTTGCTCTAAAAATCCAGATCCATGGTTGTTGGTGTGTTTACAGGGAGCCTTTCAAAGGCCAGGCTGCTAAATCATGGAATTCCATCAAAGAAACACCAAATGTTGATATGCTTCCTTTCCCATGCAGTTAGTCAAGGTTAATTAATTAATTAACATGCAAACTTTTCCCTGTGTTTTGATAGAGAAAAGGTGAAGTTGTGCTGGTTGCTGGGGGTGTTCCAGTGCTGGTCCAGGGGGCTCAGCTGAGACAGTGCCCTGGAATTCTGACTTGGCAGTGCTTGAACTCCAGGTCTGAATCCTGTAGGGAGCAACATGGAATATTCTGTGCTCTCCCTTGTCAGGTATCTCAGTGATCTTGTCTCCTCCCTCAGGTGCCTCATAGCATTCCTGGGAGTCTTCCTGATCACCAGGAACAGGAAGAAGCCTGTCCCCTTCGAGCCCTACATCTCAATGGATGCCATGCCAGGTAACAGTAAAAATCCAGGGCTTCATCACTGCTAAAGGCTTGGGCTGCACAGGGAGGGCTCAGGCTTTGGCTCTGTTCAGAATTGGGTGGATCAGGCAGTTGTTATCTGGGAATATGAACTGATTTGAGCATATGCTTGGGATTGGGCTTGGTCCAGCAGGAAGAACTGATTTTGGGGAATGGCTGAGAAGTTCCAAAAGGGAGAGGAGCAGAAATTTCCTTTGGGAAACACAGCTAAAGTCTCTGGTGAGCTGTATGAAAGATCTGCAGCACTTGATGGCTAACTGAGAGCCATCCCTCGTTCACTTGGAGCTTATTTCTCCATCAGCTCCTCCAGTGCTGAGCACAAACCCATCCTGTCTTTGATTTAACACATGAGGAGCTGATAAGCCTCAGAGACTCCTCATTTCCTGGCTGAACAGAGAGCAGGAAAAATGCACTTCTGTCCCTAATCTGTGCCTGTGCTCTTGCAGGCATGCAGAACATGCACGACAAAGGGATTGCGGTGCAGCCTGACCTCAAAGCCTCTTTCTCCTACGGTGCCCTGGAGAACAACGACAGCATGCCAGAAATCTACACCCCAGCCACGCTGCCCATCGTGCAGGAGCAGCACGGATCCAAAGGAGTCTCTGCCCCTCCCTACAGGGTGCTGGAGCACAGCAAGAAGGAGTGAGTGACCTTCAAGGACTGATTTGAGTCACCGGGAGTTTGACCTTTATTTATTTACCTGTTCAAATAGAAGCAAGCGTAAAGCCGACCTTGATAAGAGTTTCAAGCTCGTCTGGAGCTGAACTTTCCAGGCTGATTGTTAAAATAAAGAACTCTTTCTAGTTGGGAAGTTGAAAGCACTTTTCTTGGCAGGAAGCAGATCCCAGTTCTGCTTGGAATTCTGTTGGCTGGGAGTGTGGAATGGTGAATGCAGCACCATGGAACTGATGAGAGAGGAGATGCTGTGGAAGAGAAGTGACTGTGCAGTTTTCTGCCCTGCTGGGAGTGGTTTTATCTCCAGACAAGTTTTCAGGAGCTGCTCACAGAGAGAGGAGGGCAGGATTTACTCTTTCATTTACAGGGACTGTGACAGATTTTCCAGGATGGCTCTAAATCCTGGTGTGACCACGGAGCTCCCCTAACACGGCAATAAATGGAATTGTTTTGAAGCACCAACACTGGAACTTGCTGTGTGTTTAGAGCAGCAGAACTGGTGAGAGTGAACACTTTATCCCTTCAAACCACGAATTTTGGGCACTTCTGTACAACTGTTTTGGTGTTGAACATAAGCACTGAGGATGGGGGTTGTTTCTAGAGCACCACTGGATTATATGGCTTAGAACAAAGATTATTTGCCAGTTTTCTGATTTCATAGCAGGAGCTTCAAGTTGGATTAAGTGGTGCAGAGGGAGCACTGTAAAGGATGGAGAAATGAGAATGATGTGCCTGTATCTGGTGGGGAATTGATGTAATTTTGGACAAAGTCTTAATTCTTTATCACATTTATTTATTTTCTTTCTGATTGAGGCAGGATTCCTAACTTTAGTGGTCCCAAATACTTAGAGGTGTTGAAGTTCCTTAGTTCAAAAGCTCAGTTTAGGTGATGTAAGCTGGGGTCCTCCCCCGTTTTTTTTCTTTTAAAAGAATGAAAAAAAAACTTGTCTATTATTATGGATGAGCTAAGGAGAGAAGTTGCACAGCCCAGCACTCATTGAGGCCTGTGAGGATAATGCAGCTTTGTGTACTTTGATATTTATCTTTCCAGCTCTCAGGAGATGGCCAGGAGCTGATATGGAGGGAGAATGGGGAACTGTCAAGTGAGGAGGACAAAGTACAACATTCACTGGTAGATGCAAGTTATCCTGGCACTTTGATAGCACTGCCTGCTCTAAAACTGGGGCTTTTTGCTGTGAAACTGAATTTTAAGTCCACTCCGTGTGGCTTGGGCTGTCTGCACAGTGGAGTCTCCAGGACCTTGGAACTTTATTTGAAAGGAATAGTGCTCATGTTCTGTGTATTTTAAGTGATTCCTCTAACACCAGGGGTTTGGGATTATCTTAGATTTGGAACAGTCTTTCTGCTTTATTTATTTATTCGTTGAATTGACTCATGGCCAGTTTCTGTTCCCAATGCCAGAAATTCCCAACAACTCCCCTGACTTGTACATGATTATTCCAGGTTCTTGCTGTTGTAGATGACAACAGAACTGCTCCTTTGCATGTATTTGCTTTGCCAGCTCTGCAGACTGATTCAATCTGGGCATACTTTGGATTGCTTTGGCATTTTTGTGCAGCTTAGAAAAATAACCTTCCCCCCTGCACAGGGGAGGTGCCCTGGGGCTGTACCCAGGTTTCTTCACCAGCTGGGCACAATTCAGATCTTATCAGTGGCATCCCCTGCACTGGAGCTTAGGAAACCTCAAGAAATCACAGCTTCCCTTTCACCTTCAATACTCTATTTGTGATTAAGCAAGATAAGGATGTTAATGGGCTCATGCTGCCAGAGCATTCATCTTGCTGGGGTGCAGTGACACTGACTTACTGCCTTTGGATGTGGCCATCGATTGTTGGTGAATTTATGGGCAGCTTTTGTTCATTAACAATGCAAAATGAAGCAGTGCAGGGAGGCTGAATGGGAAGGGCACAGGAATGCTGCCTTTCCTTATCTCTTCCCATTTGATCAACCTGTTTTGACCTATTGGTTCTGCAGCCACAGAACACAGAGTCTGAAAACAAGCTGTGCTGACCCACACACTTGTTCCATGGCAACATTCTCTGTGGTTAATTGTGTGCTATAAAGTAATTCATCAGAAGGGCCTAAATGTTTGGATGCTGACATCCAGATGGGATGGCCCTGTGTGTAACAGTGCAGGTGTCCCCGTTCTCAGCAGGATTTAAAGCCAGCAGGTGACTGGAGCACAGACTTTGCAGCCATAAATGCCTGGTTTGGGTTTTTCTCTTCAGCACAGGCCCTGACATCCTGAAAGATGGACACAGGGAGCCAGGGGACAGAGCTGCTCTGATGTGGCTGTGCTTCCCTTGCAGGCCTGGTTCAGGCGTGGTTGTGATGTAAACTCCCCAATTCTCCTGAGCCTGATTTCCTGCACAGAGCCCTCAGCCCTTCTCTGAGTAAAACTGCCCCCAGCCATGAGCTGAGCTTTTGTGGTATTGTGTGGGTTTGGCCCTTTCTTTTCAAAGATTCTAAAGGCAAAGCTTTACATAACCATGTTTTATTTACACAGTCTCTGTGGGCTCAAATAATTCTACTTAATAATGACAGTTCCCTTTACCTGCAGCGACAGGGAAATCTCCCTTTGTTTGCTTCTGGAAACTTCCTGCCAAAGGCCTCCACTGGAGGTGGTGTCTGTTTCTACAGACCATAAATCACAATATTTTTGATTGTTGTGCCACAGCAGTGAAGCCTGGGGTGTTGCTTGGGCCATGGGCCTCAGCTCCATGACTGATGTAGGGACTGCACCTCACTCCTGTTTGCTGCTGCTGTTCAACGCTGGAATCTTAAAATGGGGTTGGTTTTTTTTTTATTTTATTTTATGCACTTCCTTCTTTCTTGATTTTTTTCTCCCGGTCTTCCAAAAAAATGTTATTTTCTGCTCTTCAGCCTAAGAAAAGGCATGAGCAGGGCCCAGAGAAACCCAGTATCTTATTTAAACTTGACTGTGGGACTTCTGTGCTCTTTCTGGCTCTTTCAGGAGTAAATTAAACTCCTCACCTCCCTTCTAGTCCAGAGAAGCTGAAACAGGAAGGGTTTTGCACCCTCACACTGAACTTTTTACAGAATGTTTTTCAGTCTGAGGTGACAATGGCCATGCCTGGAATTGCAGCAAATATTTACAGCTGGGCAGCACAGGAAGGTTTAAAGGAGAGGAGCCCTGTGCCACGTTCCAGGATGAAAAATGATTTAACTGTTGTACAGCACACTCTGATCTGTGAATGTCAACACTGCAGGGCTGATGCAGGGCCCTGCACATGGCACAGCACTCCCAGATTCCAAATAGGAAGGACTTCTCAGTACCAGGAGCTGTCCCAGCACTTTGGTGAAGGAGCAGCTCCTTGGCTTTATCTCTGGCTTCTTCACCCAATGTGAACTGACATCTCTTGCCTTCACCCTGTGTGGCTTCTCAATGCACCAGAGCACTTAAAACATTCTCAGTGTGTATTTTATGTGTAACTTAACTCTGTGGAGCACAGCTCCTGTGTTGGCTGAATGTATAAAATGATCTGCCTACAACGTTCTCCTGTTCACCTTAAAATGTGTAAATAAATCAAGCTTTACACTCTTGCACTATAAAGGACAACTGCTTCATTTTTCACAGGCAGTGTTGCATGTCTGTTTAATTCTATTTGTCTTTCGGGTGAGACAGATGAAACCAAACTTTGAATAAAAGATTGTGGTAAAATGAAACTTTGAATAAAAGATTGTGGTAAGACCTATAGACTTCTGGCTTGCTCCATGCTCCTGGTAGAGCTTTGATTGACCAAAAATGTCTTGGGAGAAGTTAAGACAGGATTTAGGTGACTAAAATGCGTATTGAAAGAACTGTCTGTTTTTAACAGGTACTTGTAAATGAAATGCAGACTTTTACAGCATTACTAATGCTCCCAGTTTCACAGGACTCTCCACATGTTTGGGCTCAGCTGTAGGAATCGTGCAATTTACTTTTAAAACCTTGTTTTACAGGGCTTAAAAAAAAAAATGTAGCATTTAATATATTGGAGAAGAGCTTGAAATCGTGATCCAAAGAAGGGGGGGGGGACGGACACAAACCCAAAATCATTGTATATTTGGTGGTCTGACTCATGATGGTTTTTACTGAAATTGAGCTGCTCTGAGACATCCCAGCCCTCTGATTCAGTTGGGAATGCTCTGCTGGAGGAGGTGTGACCCTACAGGGCAGCTACAGGGCACCATGTCTGGGATACAGGACTGCAGTAAGAGATACAGAAGAGTGGCAATTTAGCTTAATCAACTGCTTGCCAACCTAATTAACACTCAGCAGGTGGGTTTTCAGTCCAGGGGGATAAGCAGAGGATAACCCTTAGGATACTTTTAATTAAATGTATCTCTTGGGGTCCCAAACCACAAAGGGAGAGAAGAAAAACAACGCAAGGGCAGCCTCGGTGTTAGAGCTGCACTCCACTGAATCCCTGGATAATGCTGGTAGAATCAGCTTCCCTAATCCCCAGAATTTCTGACAAATGTGGTAGTACTTTGTTAACATCCACCATTCAAAGATTAGCGTGTTGTATTACAAGTGTTTTAAGTGCTGAGACAAAGATGTGCTATTGATGTCAGGAGTGCTACAAAAGAGGTGTTATTGCAAGAGACAGAGTATTTAAAATGTCACTGAAGTGGACACAAATGTTGGGAGTTTGTGGTATTAAAGCAGAATATATTGCTGGCCAGGGAGAAAAATGTGGTATTGAATCGATACAGCAGGAGATTGCAGCAAGGGAAGGCTGAGGATGGAAAGTAACCCATTACCACCTGAATTTGCACTGCATCTGAATTGCAGAATCCCTTTATCTGGACAGGGGAATCTGATCTTACCTTCCTAAAGTGAGAGCTGCTGGGCTGTTTTCTTATGAGGGAAAGGGCTGCACTGTGGACAAATCACCTGGTAGAGAAGCCCAGCTCAGCCTATCTTTCAGCCTGTTTCTGAAAATTAAAAGAAAATATTTCAGCCATAGAAATGTCACCACTTGTATCACAAACCCACGCTGTCTTCTGTCTTTCCAAGTGAGGACAAAGCTGTGGAACTCAGTATTTGTGTCAGTGAAATTCAACAGTTTTNCTAATCCCCAGAATTTCTGACAAATGTGGTAGTACTTTGTTAACATCCACCATTCAAAGATTAGCGTGTTGTATTACAAGTGTTTTAAGTGCTGAGACAAAGATGTGCTATTGATGTCAGGAGTGCTACAAAAGAGGTGTTATTGCAAGAGACAGAGTATTTAAAATGTCACTGAAGTGGACACAAATGTTGGGAGTTTGTGGTATTAAAGCAGAATATATTGCTGGCCAGGGAGAAAAATGTGGTATTGAATCGATACAGCAGGAGATTGCAGCAAGGGAAGGCTGAGGATGGAAAGCAACCCATTACCACCTGAATTTGCACTGCATCTGAATTGCAGAATCCCTTTATCTGGACAGGGGAATCCGATCTTACCTTCCTAAAGTGAGAGCTGCTGGGCTGTTTTCTTATGAGGGAAAGGGCTGCACTGTGGACAAATCACCTGGTAGAGAAGCCCAGCTCAGCCTTTCAGCCTGTTTCTGAAAATTAGAAGAAAATATTTCAGCCACAGAAATGTCACCACTTGTATCACAAACCCACGCTGTCTTCTGTCTTTCCAAGTGAGGACAAAGCTGTGGAACTCAGTATTTGTGTCAGTGAAATTCAACAGTTTTGTGTGGGGTTTTTGTGAAAAACCAAAGTAAGAATGTTGGTTTGTGCTTTCTTTAGAGATAAATGTGCACAGGCACTGATATATCACCCAGCTCAGATGATGGCTGTCTGAAACCATCTCATGGCTGGATTAAGCTGTGATTTGCTCCGAGGAGGACACAAACTGTCACTGTTCCCATCTGGCAGCTGTCCAAGGCTGATGGCAGAGCCATCCCGATTAATGCCAGTGGACAATCACGGAATCCCAGAATGGTTTGGGTGGGAAGAGACCTTAAAGCTCATCCCATTCCACCCCTGCCATGGGCAGGGACACCTTCCCCTATCCCAGGTTGCTCCAAATCCCATCCAACCTGGCCTTGGACACTTCCAGGGGCAGCCACAGCTGCTCTGGGCAGCTCCTTCCTCCACACCAACCGCCAACCGCTCGTCCAGATGCTGCCCCGAGGGCGATTTGCAGGATTTTTACAGAAATTCTCATCGCTCCGAGCTCAGGGATCCTGGAGAGCCCCTCCTCGGGGCCCAGCGGGCGGCGGGCGCCCGTCGCTTCTCCAGAGACGGATCCGTGCCGTACAAACACCGCCCAAAGTGTCCCCAGAGCGCTTTTGGGATGCCTCAAACCCCCCGGGGGAGGCGGCGGCGGGACCGGGACCGCGCGGCCCCTCAGGGGACCCGACCCGCGGGACGGGACCGCGACATGCGCAGAGCCCCC
>VZRS01000520.1:23788-38566 GCA_013398055.1 Ifrita kowaldi | reverse complement strand
GAGAATATTTGGTTGGAATTTTCCCCTTTGCACCTACCCAGAGCAACAGAACCTTGGTTTAGCCCTAGGCTGGAGTGATTGGGGTGCAACAACCTGTTGGAATGAGTCCAGAGGTGGAGGGGCCGGTGGGCCTGTGGTACAAGGGACACTGGTGAGGCAATCCCTAGTATCAGAGATCCTCCCCAGATTACGGTGACCGAAAGGCTTCCCCCAGGATGCTCTGTTCTGTTATGTTAATGTACCCCACTTCTGCTTCNTGTCCCAGCCCACCGCAGGACAGCCCAGCATCCGTCAAATTCTACCCATCCAATGGAGTGACGACTCGGAGTCTGAGGGGCTGTCCGTGGGCGAGGCTGAGGTGTGAGGCTCTACCTCCGTTCCAGAAAGTTCTTTGTTATTCAGTTGTTCA
Source organism: Ifrita kowaldi (assembly GCA_013398055.1). Lineage (NCBI taxonomy): Eukaryota > Metazoa > Chordata > Aves > Passeriformes > Cinclosomatidae > Ifrita > Ifrita kowaldi. Next base: position 38,157 of record VZRS01000520.1, on the reverse strand, counting down.
TTGGTTCATATCGGTTGTTCCCTCCCCTGTTCTTGTCCAATTGGTCTACAGTTACCGGGTTCCTCCCCATGTGTTGTTGTTCATTAGTTCGTTTGTTTGCTCCTCCCCATTTTCGACCCATACTTAATCCTCGCACAAACCCTGTTCCCTCGGCTTTTCTCATCCCTGACCCTTTCGGGAATAAACGCCTGGAATTCATACGGGGAAAGTCCTCTCCTGCCTCCTTTATTCCTGGGAGCTTGGGATTGCTCCACCTGGTCTCCTAGAGGCATGCCTGCTGTGCCTGGAGCCAGTGCAGCCCAAGTATCGGCCGCCAGGAACTGGACATGCTTTTGTAATCGTGTCTGCAGGAAGGTCACAGAAGCCTCCCAAACAGGAGAGACGCTCCTGAGGCTGACCCCAAGTGATGATGTACTACTTATTCTTTTGCCAATGTTCCTTAATTTTCTATAGTCTGCCAGTAAAATTCTGTGTATTTTTACGTCGTGAGAATATTTGGTTGGAATTTTCCCCTTTGCACCTACCCAGAGCAACAGAACCTTGGTTTAGCCCTAGGCTGGAGTGATTGGGGTGCAACAACCTGTTGGAATGAGTCCAGAGGTGGAGGGGCCGGTGGGCCTGTGGTACAAGGGACACTGGTGAGGCAATCCCTAGTATCAGAGATCCTCCCCAGATTACGGTGACCGAAAGGCTTCCCCCAGGATGCTCTGTTCTGTTATGTTAATGTACCCCACTTCTGCTTCCCTGGTTGGCCCATTGGCCTCCCCGCCACCTGTTACTTTACATGTCTGTGATCTAGAAGGTTCTCCACTCCCTGTTCACCCCATTGGTCCTTGCCCCATCGCCACTTCCTCAGAGCTCCCCATTGGCTCCCTTACCCTAGTCCCACCTTTGTACCACCCCTGTGCCCTCAGACCACTGGTCTCTGATGCTCCCTGTACTCCCGTATGTAACCCCGGACCCTCCCCTGTTCCTGATCTTCGTCCCTGGACCCCTTCACGTGTGTGGCTGCATTAAACCTCTCCAGTGGGACCCCATATGAAGACCCTTCCTGGCTCTTTACCATCGATGCATTCCTGGAGCTATCCACATGTGTGTGTTTGTGTACGTGTGTGTGCAAGTGTGGTGGCCTCGCTGAGCGGCTTCCTCCTGGAGACGCTTTTGGGAAGGTCATGGCACTTTACCATCCAGCACTGCGCTGCAACACAGAGCAGGGCCACAAAGTTGATCAGAGGGATGGAGCAATGGAGCACCTCTTCTCTGAAGACAGGCTGAGCGAGTGGGGGGTGTTCTGGGGACACCTTGCAGCAGCTTCCAGGGCATTAAGGAACCANGCAACTCTCCAAAATCGTGCTGCCATTGACTTCTTGCTGCTTGCTCACGGCCATGGGTGTGAAGAGTTTGAAGGAATGTGCTGCTTCGATCTCAGCTCACACAGCCAAAGCATCCATGGCGCAATTCAGAACATCCGAGAGCAAGTCCATCAATTGCAGCAAGAAAGCGAAGACTGGTTCGAAAATTTGTTCGGCAATACAGGACTATCCAAATGGGACGCTTCCATCCTTAAGTCATTGTTTGAACTTATCCTTATCATTAGCTTAATTATCCTTGCTTTATCCTGTTTTAAGCATTTTTTGTTAAATTTAGTAAACGGGGGAGATGTTGTGGTGTCCCAGCCCACCGCAGGACAGCCCAGCATCCGTCAAATTCTACCCATCCAATGGAGTGACGACTCGGAGTCTGAGGGGCTGTCCGTGGGCGAGGCTGAGGTGTGAGGCTCTACCTCCGTTCCAGAAAGTTCTTTGTTATTCAGTTGTTCATTGGTTCATATCGGTTGTTCCCTCCCCTGTTCTTGTCCAATTGGTCTACAGTTACCGGGTTCCTCCCCATGTGTTGTTGTTCATTAGTTCGTTTGTTTGCTCCTCCCCATTTTCGACCCATACTTAATCCTCGCACAAACCCTGTTCCCTCGGCTTTTCTCATCCCTGACCCTTTCGGGAATAAACGCCTGGAATTCATACGGGGAAAGTCCTCTCCTGCCTCCTTTATTCCTGGGAGCTTGGGATTGCTCCACCTGGTCTCCTAGAGGCATGCCTGCTGTGCCTGGAGCCAGTGCAGCCCAAGTATCGGCCGCCAGGAACTGGACATGCTTTTGTAATCGTGTCTGCAGGAAGGTCACAGAAGCCTCCCAAACAGGAGAGACGCTCCTGAGGCTGACCCCAAGTGATGATGTACTACTTATTCTTTTGCCAATGTTCCTTAATTTTCTATAGTCTGCCAGTAAAATTCTGTGTATTTTTACGTCGTGAGAATATTTGGTTGGAATTTTCCCCTTTGCACCTACCCAGAGCAACAGAACCTTGGTTTAGCCCTAGGCTGGAGTGATTGGGGTGCAACAACCTGTTGGAATGAGTCCAGAGGTGGAGGGGCCGGTGGGCCTGTGGTACAAGGGACACTGGTGAGGCAATCCCTAGTATCAGAGATCCTCCCCAGATTACGGTGACCGAAAGGCTTCCCCCAGGATGCTCTGTTCTGTTATGTTAATGTACCCCACTTCTGCTTCCCTGGTTGGCCCATTGGCCTCCCCGCCACCTGTTACTTTACATGTCTGTGATCTAGAAGGTTCTCCACTCCCTGTTCACCCCATTGGTCCTTGCCCCATCGCCACTTCCTCAGAGCTCCCCATTGGCTCCCTTACCCTAGTCCCACCTTTGTACCACCCCTGTGCCCTCAGACCACTGGTCTCTGATGCTCCCTGTACTCCCGTATGTAACCCCGGACCCTCCCCTGTTCCTGATCTTCGTCCCTGGACCCCTTCACGTGTGTGGCTGCATTAAACCTCTCCAGTGGGACCCCATATGAAGACCCTTCCTGGCTCTTTACCATCGATGCATTCCTGGAGCTATCCACATGTGTGTGTTTGTGTACGTGTGTGTGCAAGTGTGGTGGCCTCGCTGAGCGGCTTCCTCCTGGAGACGCTTTTGGGAAGGTCATGGCACTTTACCATCCAGCACTGCGCTGCAACACAGAGCAGGGCCACAAAGTTGATCAGAGGGATGGAGCAATGGAGCACCTCTTCTCTGAAGACAGGCTGAGCGAGTGGGGGGTGTTCTGGGGACACCTTGCAGCAGCTTCCAGGGCATTAAGGAACCAACAAGAAGGCTGGAGAGGGATTTTTTGCCAGGGCATGTACTGATAGGACAAAGGCGAATGGCCTTAAGCAGAAGTTCTACTGCGTAGGGGGCTGGAACTAGATGATTCTTGAAGTCCCTTCCAACCCTAACCATTCTATGATTCTATAAAAAATATGTAAATATAAAGTGGATCTGGGCATTAATAAAATGTATCTACAATATATATTTGTACATTCCTGTGTATATAATTTCTCTGCCTATATAAAATGTATCAATAGATTCTCAATATCTGCACCTATACAATGATTTATTGTGGGAGATAAGAAATCCTGTTCACGTCTGTTCACTCTTGCTCACCGGAAAGCACTCTGGGAAAGGTTCAGCTAACAGCAAGGTAAAAAACAGGTTACATAACCAGAGAACAAATCGTATGGCTAGCATGTGGTCACCTCATGCATGAGGCAGTGATCAGATGGGGAGACTCGTGGACCCTGTGTGATCAAAAAGGTGGTTGGGTAAAAGGGCATGTGAAGAGCGACACACAGTGGCAGGTAGCCAATGTGTGCTTGTTTTGCTTAAGTTTAGAGCATAAAAAAGCCTGGTTTCTGTGCAATAAATGATTTTCTTTGGAACAAGCAAGAAAGACATCGTGTGTCTTTATTCCTCATTGCTACAAATGGCAGCCCGATCAGGAGCATCTCACAGACAGTGAAAGATGTGGACCACACCGGTACCAACCTCCACTAAACCACAGTAGTAAGTTGACTAGAAAAATTCGACAAAGGGACCCAAAACGTGCACTTATCACTTACCAGGTGAGCAGTGGGGGAATTATGGGATGAAAAATGTCCCTGGAACAAAGACAAACCCAGACCTTCTACAGCTGCCCTTGCATCGGCAAAATACAGACACTTCTGATGCTAAGCTAAATACCTTGCTGGACAGGGTGTCCACGCACGTAAAAGATTTCCCTTCTACTGGGACTTTTCAGTTGGAGGCCTGGCAGGCAGTAGGACAGAAACTTTTTGATATTGCCAGGAATAGTGATGCCGATACTTGCAAGCACCTTGCCACGTGGGGGACTATTAGGGCGACTCTTAAAGAAACCCGCACGGAGGTCTGCCATTTCGTAACTTCAGAAACGGATTCTCCTGAGCCCTCAGCCCTGCCCGCACCCACTTCCAGCATACCGGACTATCCGAAGGTCAGCCCATCCCCTATGTAGGTGCTTGACCTTGACGAAAACCCTTTCCCAGGTGGTCCTTTCGACCCTGGACCCATTGACCCCGAGCAGAAGGCAGAGCTCAGACCCTGATACAAAGACCGGGGACTTTATTTGCGAACCGCAATTTGATGGAGGGCACATTGCACACACAGCCTATACCGTTAGGTCAGTGATATTCGCTGGACGAAGAACCACAGGATTGTTATTCTCTTGGGTCCGGGGGTGTCCAAAGAGCGTCGGCGCAGCTTAAAGATATTGCAACAGATTCTCCACATTGGAGCACCTTGTAACTGTTTTCTAAATGAGAGATGCTTTGATCTTGAAACCCCCTGAGTGCAGCTGAGGCAGGGAGTGCTGAGAAGCATACTGATAGTGAACCGGAGAAGGACGTATTGCCCTCAGTTCGTGTTAATCCTAGAAAGAAGCCAGACCTGTATTTTCCCTTGAAACCACCCTTATCCCCATCTCCGGAACCCTCTGATACTTCCGTGCTTAGCAGTGAAACGTGTGCACCGTGGGCCGGAGCCGCTTCCCCCGCACTCCGCCCCTCCCTCCCCGGCGGCGGCAGCGGCTCCATCCTGGCACGGGCGGCTCCACGGCGCCGGGGCCACACAAAGCGGCGAGCGGCTTCCCGCAGCCCGTCCGGCGGCAGCCGCGCTGGGGGCACGGCCGTAGGCACGGAGCAGCCCCGCCGCGCCCCGCCGCTTTGTTCTCGCCGTGTATCACCCAGCCGCACAGGGCGGCGGCGGGGGCAGGCGGGCCCCCGGCGGGGAGACTCGGACACCTGCGCCGTGTGGGGGAGCCTGGTGGGCCCGTCCGGGGCTGCGCAGCTCAATCCGCGCATGTTTTTTCAAAATACCTTTTTAACTAATGAAACTGAGTTGCAGAGAAATTGTTCCACTCGAAGGAAAGGACAGAACGGTTCCCGGCCTGCTTGCTTCCCCCTCCTCCCCATGTCCGCGATGTGGAAAAAATTACCACTGGAGTGAAGCCTGTAAATCGAAATTTGACAAAGACGGTAACCCTCTCACCCCGCAGCAAACCGACTCAGTGCCTTTTAACAACTTAAACACATTCATGCTATTCTTTAGCACGTCTTGGAGAATACTAGAGATTTAATAACTGTACAGTGCCTTGATAGAGTTATTGAATGCGCATCAGCTACAGAGTCTTCACAGAATGCAAGTGTTATAAATAAAAATGGGGAATTCGTGCTCAAATATGTAATGTCGAAATATGGTGTAATATTGAGTTGTAACTAATGTTAAAACGAACAGAACTCGCCCAGGGAAGAACTGTAGCCTCGACCGGGAACTTATTTACATCCCAAAAACAGAACTACAGAGAATGACGACTCGTCAAGAAAGAATCAAGCTGGCTCCAGTTATTTACATTTTCAAGGAGAACTTCCCGGCAGAACTGATTAACTATCCGCAAAAATCCCCTCCCAGCTCAAGTGTTAACGACCGGATCGGGAACCAAGATATGGAACATCATGGGCCATCAGACGACACCCACCGGTGATGGGACATTAATCAAGGACAGGATACGTTTTGTCCACCTCAGTTTCATGAATAGCGTACTTCATGAATATGACAAGTACCCAAGATCCGGACTTTATGGGAAAAAACTGTATATAACCAAGCTATTGGAAGTGGGTGTGGTGAACAGAGGGAGGTCTGATGAGATAGAGGTCAGATCTGTGTTCACCCAGTTCCAATCCCGGGCTTGGCACTGTCTCTCCTTTCGATCGTGGCTTTGCGTGCTCGAACTCTCGGACACGAAATAAATTTTATACTTGTTTTATTTTAATTGGGCATGTTCATTTATATCACAAGTATCTTTTGAAACCAGTTAATGAGTTACTGTTTATATACTTGTAATAGCAGGCCTGGATTTATAAGCTTGTACATACTTTCTGTAAAGGAAAATTGGCAAATTTAGGTATTGTAAAGCTTTCTGAAAGTTATTTCATTGCTGCACTGGTCATGAGGGCCTGAAGGGCATAATATTCAAATTTACAGAAACAACCTTTGTGTCAAAGACAGCTGAGAAAATTTTCTGCATGTCACATTTTGTAAGTGAGTGTGATAAATAAATGCTATAATATTGGCTTTCTGCAAATGTTAAAATGAGTAAACAGTGGCTTGGTCGCAAATAGATGCTATGTGAAAATATGCTATATAAGGTAGCTCTTTGTGGAGAATGTGGTTTTTAGCTATGAACTATTTTGCCTGGATTCCTGCTACTGGCATACCAACAGATAAGAAAATATGCCTCGCCACAACGAGACGGGGAGCACGACAACGGGGAATACAGCATTCCATTTGGAAAAGGTTTTTGAATATGAATCTCCAAAGAGATCTACTGATTCCGGGAAAGCAAGATTTCATTATAACAGTTGCTGGAAAGGGTTTGAATATGTATCTCCAAAGAGATCTACTGATTCCGGGAAAGCAAGATTTCATTATAACAGTTGCTGGAAAGGGTTTGAATATGTATCTCCAAAGAGATCTACTGATTCCGGGAAAGCAAGATTTCATTGTAATAGTTACTGAAAAGAGTTTTGAATATGTATAATTGTTTACGAATATGTAATACTCCAGGTGTATGTAAAGGGGTGTCTTTGAGACAGCGGTGTGCTCTTGGCCGAGTGCCAACAGCACCCAGCGCTGCTACTTTTGCTTTATTATCTTCTATTGTCCTTTATTAAAATTTTTAAATCCTAACAGGAGAGTGAACCGTGTTTTTCACAGTGAGAGAGAAATCACCTACAAGAAATCAGTAGGTTTGCATGCCATTTCACAGTTAAGAAAACTTCCATCTCATTTTAAGCATTTGGGAAGTACTTACTTTGTCCCAACCTTAGTGTCTTTGCGAATGCAAACTATTAATGTTAGAAAATAGGTTTTACTGAATCACAGAAACATTTTTTGCTTTTGTTAAACCTAACTTCGAATTTTCAGTAAACTGTAGATTTTGGCAGGACTGTTTATTAGAGAAATTTAAGGTTATCTGTGTGAATATAGTGGGTTTCTACCTGCAGATAGCATCATATAATTCCTTACTTTAGCACTGCTTAGCAAGGTCTAAACTCTTCAGAGGAAATACTCATGTATTGTATGGTTACTAAAACTTGTCATGTGAGATGTATACTGCCTTTTCAAGAACTTTGATTTAAAAGTATGATTGGACTGAATTAATACTGACTTTTTGCTTAGTAATGATGGAAGATGTTACTGTGAAATTAGAAAATTGTATACCTGAAAAGATAAGTTGCAAACTCGGTACCCTTGTGGGCAGAATGATTCATATTTGCAAGATACTATTCGACATCTTAATCTTACTCAGCGTAAGTTGCAGGTGGCTCCTTAGAAACATCAGTAGGTCCCTCCTTGGAAATACTTAAGGTGGATATTAACTGACCCGAATAGGAAGCCTCAGCAATTAACTTTAAAGCCTGGTGTCAAAACATTGAATGATTTACAAAAGTTGCTGGGAGCAATTAGCTGGGTGAGGTCCGCGCTAGGTTTAGCCACTCATCATTCAAAGCATTTGTTTGCTCACTTGAAAGCAAATCTTGACTTCCCCATGACCGCTATCTGCAGAAGCTATTCGAGGTTTAGGTATAATTAGCTCATGAATCTCCACTGCAAATGGAGGCAGAAATGGTGCCAGCTTTACCTGTTAGCTTGCTTTTTACCCCACAGCTTTAGTAAGATAATTTAAATGCTAATATTTCGCATGCTTGTTTTGCTTAAGTTTAGAGCATAAAAAGGCCTGGTTTTTTGCAATAAACTATTTTCTTTGGAACAAGCAAGAAGGAGGTCTGTATGTCTTTATTCCTCATTGCTACTCTCTCTCTCTCTCTCTCTCTATATATATATATATACATATACACATAAAATAAAAGTTTAGTTTTTCTCTGGACAAAATTAAATGGGCAGCCAATCTAGTGTGGTGGTACACTTCCTCCCCCAGGCTGCCCTATGGTCTGAGAAATGCCTATTAGGCCTTGGCCTTGATGGACAGCACCTGGACTCAGCTCCTCCTGAGCGTATCAGAAACAGTAACTGCTCTCAGGAACTCGTGCTGTCTAATGAGCTCCTGCTTTTTTGTGACTAAAGCCCACTGTCTTGTGACCCTATAAACAGTGGTCCAAAATGAGCCCTTTGAGTGGTCCTCTGAGCCCTTCTGGACTACAGAGGCTGTGACCAGCAACTTCCCTCTGAGTGGGACCTCTCAGCGAGTGAGCTCTCACGTTTACTGCACTCAGAGAATCCCTGGACAACGATGAATCCTTGGCTGAGACCCCCCACTCCTCGAAGATAGACCCTTGGCTTGCTGAGAAGATGCAAAAGCATCTGAAATGAGTATTTCACTACCTTTGCAGGGAATTTTTTGTAGGTACCTTGCACAGACTCTATGTCTGTGTGCATGCAAGTGTGCATAAGCTATAGCAAATGTGGGAGAAATGCTGTTCTACTTTCTTAAGCATGTTGTATTTTTAAGTAAGATAGGGCTGTAAGTAAATTACTATTGTAGTGTAGTAAACCCTTTATGAGTCCTTTGTTACATTTAAGTCACAAGTTAAGATAAATGCTGTTAAGTTTAAGGTACTGTTAAGTTTAAATGCTGTTAAGTGCTATGGAGCCTTTAGGTCATATTCCTTTCTATCCTTACCCCTTCTATCCTTTTGTCACACACACACCCCACCTCCACATAAATAGTGTTCAGTTTGTTTTGGTTTGGATTGATTGGCTCTGAATTTTTGTTTGTTGCTTTTCCTTGGTGTGCCTTCACCATTTAGTAAGTAGTAGAGTGAACCTTGCAAATGATTAATTAGGAGTTAATTGCACGTTGATAAAATTCACACTGATGAAACAGACATGAAAAAACACACCTATTAGAAGAAAATAGCAGTCACACAGTGCTCACGACACAGAGGCGTATATACTCCTGCATTAGCCGTCACCGGGAGGGTTGTACACGCCTCCAACACCAGGTGCCGCTCATCTGCAGCCTGGGCGTGGCCTGGCAGGGTGCTTGCCAGAAGATTATTTAGAGTTTCACTTCAGCTGCCAGCCCCTGTACTGCTGCAGGTTCACTCCCAAACTTTACTCTCTTGCATGCCACAGTCCACCCCGTTTTTCACAGGCCTAGCAGGGCTGTGCCAAAGGGAAGGTGCCCATTGGCAGCCCTGTGTTATGGTCCAGGATTGTGGTCCCAGTGCCCCAGCAGCACTCTGAGCCCTGGAGTGGGGTTGGCACAGTGCAGCGCCCACGTCTCCCACAGCCAGCACCTGGGCTCGAGTGNAATCTTGACTTCCCCATGACCGCTATCTGCAGAAGCTATTCGAGGTTTAGGTATAATTAGCTCATGAATCTCCACTGCAAATGGAGGCAGAAATGGTGCCAGCTTTACCTGTTAGCTTGCTTTTTACCCCACAGCTTTAGTAAGATAATTTAAATGCTAATATTTCGCATGCTTGTTTTGCTTAAGTTTAGAGCATAAAAAGGCCTGGTTTTTTGCAATAAACTATTTTCTTTGGAACAAGCAAGAAGGAGGTCTGTATGTCTTTATTCCTCATTGCTACTCTCTCTCTCTCTCTCTCTCTATATATATATATATACATATACACATAAAATAAAAGTTTAGTTTTTCTCTGGACAAAATTAAATGGGCAGCCAATCTAGTGTGGTGGTACACTTCCTCCCCCAGGCTGCCCTATGGTCTGAGAAATGCCTATTAGGCCTTGGCCTTGATGGACAGCACCTGGACTCAGCTCCTCCTGAGCGTATCAGAAACAGTAACTGCTCTCAGGAACTCGTGCTGTCTAATGAGCTCCTGCTTTTTTGTGACTAAAGCCCACTGTCTTGTGACCCTATAAACAGTGGTCCAAAATGAGCCCTTTGAGTGGTCCTCTGAGCCCTTCTGGACTACAGAGGCTGTGGGTCTGAGAAATGCCTATTAGGCCTTGGCCTTGATGGACAGCACCTGGACTCAGCTCCTCCTGAGCGTATCAGAAACAGTAACTGCTCTCAGGAACTCGTGCTGTCTAATGAGCTCCTGCTTTTTTGTGACTAAAGCCCACTGTCTTGTGACCCTATAAACAGTGGTCCAAAATGAGCCCTTTGAGTGGTCCTCTGAGCCCTTCTGGACTACAGAGGCTGTGACCAGCAACTTCCCTCTGAGTGGGACCTCTCAGCGAGTGAGCTCTCACGTTTACCGCACGCAGAGAATCCCTGGACAACGATGAATCCTTGGCTGAGACCCCCCACTCCTCGAAGATAGACCCTTGGCTTGCTGAGAAGATGCAAAAGCATCTGAAATGAGTATTTCACTACCTTTGCAGGGAATTTTTTGTAGGTACCTTGCACAGACTCTATGTCTGTGTGCATGCAAGTGTGCATAAGCTATAGCAAATGTGGGAGAAATGCTGTTCTACTTTCTTAAGCATGTTGTATTTTTAAGTAAGATAGGGCTGTAAGTAAATTACTATTGTAGTGTAGTAAACCCTTTATGAGTCCTTTGTTACATTTAAGTCACAAGTTAAGATAAATGCTGTTAAGTTTAAGGTACTGTTAAGTTTAAATGCTGTTAAGTGCTATGGAGCCTTTAGGTCATATTCCTTTCTATCCTTACCCCTTCTATCCTTTTGTCACACACACACCCCACCTCCACATAAATAGTGTTCAGTTTGTTTTGGTTTGGATTGATTGGCTCTGAATTTTTGTTTGTTGCTTTTCCTTGGTGTGCCTTCACCATTTAGTAAGTAGTAGAGTGAACCTTGCAAATGATTAATTAGGAGTTAATTGCACGTTGATAAAATTCACACTGATGAAACAGACATGAAAAAACACACCTATTAGAAGAAAATAGCAGTCACACAGTGCTCACGACACAGAGGCGTATATACTCCTGCATTAGCCGTCACCGGGAGGGTTGTACACGCCTCCAACACCAGGTGCCGCTCATCTGCAGCCTGGGCGTGGCCTGGCAGGGTGCTTGCCAGAAGATTATTTAGAGTTTCACTTCAGCTGCCAGCCCCTGTACTGCTGCAGGTTCACTCCCAAACTTTACTCTCTTGCATGCCACAGTCCACCCCGTTTTTCACAGGCCTAGCAGGGCTGTGCCAAAGGGAAGGTGCCCATTGGCAGCCCTGTGTTATGGTCCAGGATTGTGGTCCCAGTGCCCCAGCAGCACTCTGAGCCCTGGAGTGGGGTTGGCACAGTGCAGCGCCCACGTCTCCCACAGCCAGCACCTGGGCTCGAGTGGGTGATGCCCTTGAGAGGAAAGCTAATGTCTTCACAAACAATTGGATGGGTGAAGGTATTGGTGTTAACGCCTTTGAAATGGTTCTTAATGTCTCTGTTAACTTTGCATAGCAGGTTTGTTGCAGAGCCCCGACAGCTTGGCNAATCTTGACTTCCCCATGACCGCTATCTGCAGAAGCTATTCGAGGTTTAGGTATAATTAGCTCATGAATCTCCACTGCAAATGGAGGCAGAAATGGTGCCAGCTTTACCTGTTAGCTTGCTTTTTACCCCACAGCTTTAGTAAGATAATTTAAATGCTAATATTTCGCATGCTTGTTTTGCTTAAGTTTAGAGCATAAAAAGGCCTGGTTTTTTGCAATAAACTATTTTCTTTGGAACAAGCAAGAAGGAGGTCTGTATGTCTTTATTCCTCATTGCTACTCTCTCTCTCTCTCTCTCTCTATATATATATATATACATATACACATAAAATAAAAGTTTAGTTTTTCTCTGGACAAAATTAAATGGGCAGCCAATCTAGTGTGGTGGTACACTTCCTCCCCCAGGCTGCCCTATGGTCTGAGAAATGCCTATTAGGCCTTGGCCTTGATGGACAGCACCTGGACTCAGCTCCTCCTGAGCGTATCAGAAACAGTAACTGCTCTCAGGAACTCGTGCTGTCTAATGAGCTCCTGCTTTTTTGTGACTAAAGCCCACTGTCTTGTGACCCTATAAACAGTGGTCCAAAATGAGCCCTTTGAGTGGTCCTCTGAGCCCTTCTGGACTACAGAGGCTGTGACCAGCAACTTCCCTCTGAGTGGGACCTCTCAGCGAGTGAGCTCTCACGTTTACTGCACTCAGAGAATCCCTGGACAACGATGAATCCTTGGCTGAGACCCCCCACTCCTCGAAGATAGACCCTTGGCTTGCTGAGAAGATGCAAAAGCATCTGAAATGAGTATTTCACTACCTTTGCAGGGAATTTTTTGTAGGTACCTTGCACAGACTCTATGTCTGTGTGCATGCAAGTGTGCATAAGCTATAGCAAATGTGGGAGAAATGCTGTTCTACTTTCTTAAGCATGTTGTATTTTTAAGTAAGATAGGGCTGTAAGTAAATTACTATTGTAGTGTAGTAAACCCTTTATGAGTCCTTTGTTACATTTAAGTCACAAGTTAAGATAAATGCTGTTAAGTTTAAGGTACTGTTAAGTTTAAATGCTGTTAAGTGCTATGGAGCCTTTAGGTCATATTCCTTTCTATCCTTACCCCTTCTATCCTTTTGTCACACACACACCCCACCTCCACATAAATAGTGTTCAGTTTGTTTTGGTTTGGATTGATTGGCTCTGAATTTTTGTTTGTTGCTTTTCCTTGGTGTGCCTTCACCATTTAGTAAGTAGTAGAGTGAACCTTGCAAATGATTAATTAGGAGTTAATTGCACGTTGATAAAATTCACACTGATGAAACAGACATGAAAAAACACACCTATTAGAAGAAAATAGCAGTCACACAGTGCTCACGACACAGAGGCGTATATACTCCTGCATTAGCCGTCACCGGGAGGGTTGTACACGCCTCCAACACCAGGTGCCGCTCATCTGCAGCCTGGGCGTGGCCTGGCAGGGTGCTTGCCAGAAGATTATTTAGAGTTTCACTTCAGCTGCCAGCCCCTGTACTGCTGCAGGTTCACTCCCAAACTTTACTCTCTTGCATGCCACAGTCCACCCCGTTTTTCACAGGCCTAGCAGGGCTGTGCCAAAGGGAAGGTGCCCATTGGCAGCCCTGTGTTATGGTCCAGGATTGTGGTCCCAGTGCCCCAGCAGCACTCTGAGCCCTGGAGTGGGGTTGGCACAGTGCAGCGCCCACGTCTCCCACAGCCAGCACCTGGGCTCGAGTGGGTGATGCCCTTGAGAGGAAAGCTAATGTCTTCACAAACAATTGGATGGGTGAAGGTATTGGTGTTAACGCCTTTGAAATGGTTCTTAATGTCTCTGTTAACTTTGCATAGCAGGTTTGTTGCAGAGCCCCGACAGCTTGGCTCCTGAAACAGACAAGGGGCTCTGCAGTGATGCCTTAGGTTTTAACTTTTATATTTTTCAAATCGCTGTACTGCTTAGTGTGTAACTCTGAAGTTTCTTGTAGCCTGTTAATTTCTGCTCTCTCGTGCTAGGTAGACATAACAAAGCCTCTCCAGGCCTGCTCTCCAAGGACACCCAGACTGTCCTAGGCCCAAAAAGTATGAACTAAAGAGCCCCTAAGGGGGGGCAAGCTGAGGGGAAATTACATCATTAACTGAAGCTTTAATTGGAGAAAAAACCCTGATATGCAAATGAACCAAACCTGTAAAAGTGTGAAGAACTCGTGACCTATTGTTCATCTTGGGGTCCATCTTGGCAGTGGCCTCTGGCTCCCCAGGGGTACCCTTGAAGGCCTTTCAAATAAATACCTACTTTTATTCCTTTACTCCTGTCTAATCTCTGTTTTCTAGAAGGCCTCTTCAGGCATCAGCACAAGCCTGAACTTCTGAACTTTGGGGTAAAATGACAGGATCAGGGGAGCATATATGGTAGGCAGTTCGGGAAGGCTGTACCTTCCCATTACCTCAGGCAATGGGGAACGGAAGAGGGCCCATACGGCCAGGAGTTTAGGGGAAAAGGAGGCTGCATCCTCAGAAACCTCAATGGAGAAAACACCACGGGCGTGTGCCCCAGTGGCCTCTCTCCCTTTATTCGAATAAAGTTGCAGGAC
>VZRS01000520.1:0-19001 GCA_013398055.1 Ifrita kowaldi | reverse complement strand
TTTTTTTTTTTTTTTTTTTTTTTTTTTTTTTTTGTTCTGTGTCATTCATTTTTATGGCGTGTTAAGGCCACTTTCATCTCAGGATCTCAAAATGCTTTACATGTTTCACAGGTAGGCAAGAAGTCATGCTATGATTTGTGGTTCTGGAAATGGAGCTTGATCATCCTTGAACATTCTGAGAAAGGAATGGAACCAAGATAATATCCTGTTATTTTTCTGTGTGACCTTGTTTTGACTGTGCAGAAGTGGTAAGCGTATCTCAGCTTACTCTAATTGAGGATTTATAGAAATAAGTGCCAGATGCTGCTGACTATTTGCAGAGATCATAAGAATATTCTGCAATGACTGTAGTGTTCTTGCAGGATCTTTGTAGGCCACACTCTCCTTTTGACAAATTTATTCTTTCCTTTGTGGGGTCACCTCTTGCACTCCACAAAACAAAATTTTTCCTGGAATATTATCAAGTTTTGCATGGTTTGATGGCTCTGCTTGTTTTCCCATCAAACATATCTGTTTGCCAACATGTATCTCTGGATAAATACAATGCTTGCACCTGAAAAAGCAGCGCTGGCTGATGTGGAATTCAGACCGAACTGAACAAATGTTGCGAGGAAGGGGAAAGTACTGCTATACTGCTAAGTAGATACATAGAAGTATATTTTAAAATCCAAAACTTCAATTATTTGTTTTTCCTACCTGGAAGTTGATCCTTCTCCCCTGACCTTGATTTCTTACAGCAATGACAGTTTAAATACTACATAATGGAGAAATGTCATGGGATATGAGACTTCTGCAAGTGTCACATGCAACTCAAATCTCATTCTTGCAGAACAGAATAGCCCCAGAAGTAATCCTTCGTGGAAAAAAATTGAATAAGAAGTATAATTTCTGGTGTTTTTTACACATGCAAACCCAGAGTTTACTCAGTAGATGTACTGATCAATAGAGCTTTGCAGGCAGAGATAAATTCAGGTATAACCATTACTTCTTCAGAGCAATGGGCTTAGAAAATCTTGTGGTTTAACTATCAGTTATTGGAAATACCTGCTGGCTTACTTACACGGATGGGCTGTAAATCACTTGTGGCATCTTTGTCTTTAGCATAGACATCCCATTAGGAAAATCGTGTACTCCCACACACAGAATGAAACAAACAGACAAGAAAACCCTACAACATTTTAAAGCTCTTATTTTAAAAAAATATTTTAATGTCTGACAAATCATAATTCCAAAAGCACAAGGGAGGCTGAAAGGAAAATTTCATTTAGGGACTTCATAAAAATATTTAGAATGATAGAATAGTTTGGGTTAGAAGGGACCTTAAAGATCGTCTCGTTCCAACCCCCTGCCATGGTCACGGTCACCTTTTTGCTAGACCACACGTCTCAGAGCCCCAGCCAACCTGGCCTTGAGCACTTCCAGGAATGGGGCAGCCTCAGCTTCTGTGGGCAATCTGTGCCAGGGCTGCACCACCCTCACAAGGAAGAATTTCCTCCTGATATCTAATCTGAACATACTGTTGTAGGAGTGCCTTACCAATTCCTGTGTGAATAACAGCAGAGGAACAGGGATTGTAATTCTGACATGATGAGGACTGAGTATTGCTTGTCTTAAGCCTCTGACCAGTCTGATATACAGGAAAATGGCAGATGTTTCTCTGGTGTTTGTAGGAAGCCTGTTTTGAGGCATGGCATTTTAAGATGAGTTCTGCTTAGGCTGATCTGTAAATAGTATTGAAGTGGAAGACAGAACATTGCAAATTAAATGAATTTATCATGAAGCTTTGCAATAACCAACATAGTTAACAAATTTTCCTTTTCTGAGCAAATGTGGCCGGTGTGCATCTACCCATCAAAATGCTATACACAAAGAAAAGCGTACTTCTTGTCTCCTGGCCTCTTGCTTTCTGACTGCATAACTTTCCACCTTTATTTTTTATTTGTTTTTTTAAATTTTCTTTCTTTCTTTCTTTCTTTCTTTCTTTCTTTCTTTCTTTCTTTCTTTCTTTCTTTCTTTCTTTCCTTCTCTCTCTCTCTATGAATCATTTGCAGAGGGAGAAACTCTTCTGCAATGTTTTTTCCATTAGTCCCTTTTGATGATTCATTTTCATGCAGATGCTGTCATTTAACTCTGCTGGTGCATCAGAGGTTCAACTTGATCAAAGTTTCTGGAACATGAATTTTTTTCTAATAGCAGGATGCTATCAGGATCGCTTTCTCCTTTGTCATATAATTTCTCTGAAAAGGTCAGCATGACCCTATCTTCTGGGCAGAATTCATAAAATTATAAATATGTTGGTCTAGTTTTAAAATCAAAATCTTGTTTGACAGAAAAAGCATGACCTTAACAATCACCTTGTTGGGATCTGAAAATGGGGGTTTATGTAAGTATGAATAAAATTGACATTACCTTTGAAAAATCCACATTTAGAAATCCTCTTTCAAGTTACAGCCAACTTTTGCATTTGTTTTTTATCAGTTTTGGAAAATATTCTTCGGTAAATACAGAATGCCTGTGAACTTACTGGTGACAAAGTGGAGGACTGAGTCAGGAATGTAAGTCAGCACAGTTCTTCTGGCTGCAAGCCATCTTAGTTTACAGTCAAGGAACAGACTTCTACTTTAGAATGATCTGTAATTTTCCTTTCTTTTCAATATATGACTTTTTAAAAAAATGCAAGGTTGTTACTTAGCACAGCTTTTGCAACCTGATTCTGAGAGTATTTACCTTATTTAGGTAGTACCCTCTAAAGTTACCACAAAAAAGCAGTGAGAAACTGGAAAGTGTCCCTTGGTCTTTTCACATCCACAAACAAGCCTTTCTGCTCAAAAGTATTTTGACAAATAAATATGCTATTTCATATACTCCAGTATTTCCTGTTGGACATTTGCTATGTTGACACAGCAAACAGTGTCCTTTTCAGTGTAGAGAATAATAAGAGAATTGTGTGGTTTAAAGCAAAAGCAAAACACTCGTTGACTTTGTTGGGCCCCCTAAGGCCCTTGCTTAATAAACACATTTTTTAGAGGATGAAGTATTCACATTTTATAAAAGTTACATCACATTATATTAATATGTTAAATATAGGTTGATTTAGAAATGTGATTTACCGCAGCATACATTCACAGAAATATTTTTGGAATAGTTTGTGTCAGAGAATAAGCTGTATAGCCAGAAAGTGCTGCTGATAAATGAAATACATTGGTACTATTTCTGAACATTAGAAAAGTATTAGAAAAAACCTGTAAGTCCAATGATTGCTTATTGCTGACTGTATGGATTGGAGGATTACAATTCTAGGTATCTCTGGTGAAAAACGGCTGCTCAAAGGTAACTGAAGATCAAACATCATAATAAATAATAAACTATGTTATCATTATTATAATAATATATTCAGTGATGAAAATTTTCCTAGTGTCCTGCAGCCCATTTGGCTGCCTGAATCCTGCTGCAAATCTCAGACAGGAAAGACTGTTTATTGCAATAAGTGGCAGCAGACTGTCAGAACAACAGGTTGCAGGAGTGCTGATGCATAATGTAGATTTTTCAATTTTTTCGTGAGAGAAAGAGGAAGGAATACCTGCTAAAGTAGGGACAAGTCCAGTGAAGACACCAAGATGATCGTAGGGATGGAGCACTTCTCCTATGAGGAAAGGCTGAGAGAATTGGGATTGTTCAGCCTGGAGAAGGCTTTGGGGTGACCTAAATGCAGCCTTCCAGTATCTGAAAGGAGCCTACAGTAAAGAGGGAGAAAGACTTATTGACAAGGGCCAACGGAGTGACAGGACAAGGGGGAATGGCTTCAAACTGACAGAGAGTGGGTTTAGATTGGATATTAGGAAGGAATTCTTCCCTGTGAGGGTGGCGAGGCCCTGGCACAGGTTGCCCAGAGAAGCTGTGGCTGCCTCATCCCTGGAAGTGTCCAAGGCCAGGTTGGATGGGGTTTGCAGCAACCTGGGATAGTGGAAGGTGTCCCTGCCCATGGCAGGGGGTTGGAATGAGAGGATCTTTACGGTCTCTTCCAACCCAAAGCATTCTATGATTCTATAAAGCAGAATTTACTGTCAAGGAAGGGTTGAAGCAAAATGTCCTCAAGTTTTTGTTGCTTTTAGCTTTTCTTCATGATCTCTTCTCACGGACTAATAAAGCCTTCAGCCCTCATTTTTAAAGCAGTCCTGTAAAGTTCCTGCTAACAACAATCCTGTAGAGAGAAGTCCATAGCAGGGGCAAAGTTCAGCTGGGCCTGCTGGTGTTTAAGTGGGGTTAGTAAGAGGGCAGATGTGTGTTTGTGTGGATGTTTTCCATGTTGGTTGCTTAACTCATAACTGGAGAAAACTGGGGCAATGTGAGTATAAACCCAACTGTTGAAAGAATTCCCCAGGAATAACAGAAACATAGAATTTATTAGGTTTGAAAAGACCTTTAAAACCATTGAGTCCAGCTGTTAACCCAGCACTGGCAAATCCACCACTAAACCATGTCTTTACATGACACATCTTTTAAACACTTCCAGGATGGTGACTCAACCACTTCTCTGGGCAGCCTGGTCCCATGCTTGATAACCCTTTTGATAAAGAAAATTTTCCTAATATCCTATATAAACCTCCCCTGGGGAAACTTGAGGCCATTTCCTTTACTCCTACCGCTTGTTAATTGGGAGAACAGGTGTCAGGGCTAGCTAATGCTGATGGTATTATTGCTAGGTGTGTTTGGAGATTGTATTAACTTTCACTGTATGGCTGTTCAGTTCCAGAATTTCGTTGTGGCTAGCATTTTCTTGTCTTTTCCAGCAAATTCAGTCAGTTAATGAGTTAGAGAAATAATTTTAGGAGTGTTCTCAATCCTTGCCTATGAATGTCCAAATGCACATGTGAGTATGGAAAAAGCTACTTATATTCAGATGTCTCAGCAAAAGCTATCAAACATATGTTGCTTGAGTGAAAGGTATTTTGTGTTTAAAAAAAGAAAAGTAACTGATATAAAAACAAAATTACACTGCCAGGTATCATGTATCTCACCTGATATAAAAGTGTTTTGAGTGTTTGGTGCCAGTTTTTGATCTCAATAGCCCTTCAGGAGATGCTTGGTGGGATGAGTAGCTGTCTTCTCTTTTCTGCCACATGACACAGAAGTTTGTTTAAGGTTGGAGCCATCGTGTGAGCAGGAAGGAAATTCCTGCCTGCTAATAAATTCTAAGTTGGTCTAAAAAAAACCTCTGCAGTATTTGTAAACTGCTCCACTTTCTTCTTTCCTGGAGTAGAGAGGAGCCTAGAGCACTTCAATATGATGCTGAAGGATTGTGCCATTATTCCTACCTCCCTCTAAA
The DNA here is from genome assembly GCA_013398055.1 of Ifrita kowaldi. NCBI lineage: Eukaryota > Metazoa > Chordata > Aves > Passeriformes > Cinclosomatidae > Ifrita > Ifrita kowaldi. The sequence goes on along the minus strand of VZRS01000520.1, from coordinate 13,675 downwards.
AAGGCTGCAGTCTAGAAAAGGTGTGGTAGATAAAAAATTGGCAGTTATTCTGTGCACTTTGTCTCTTACCTGGCTAAAAAGGAAAAGATTGAGTCATAGGCAGAATTCAACAGGTGTGCGAGACCAGTGAGAGTAGGGCTGTAGCTGAGCAGAACTGAATGCAGAATGAACAGGGGAGAAATACAGAATTCTCATCAGCAAGGTGACAGATGCTATTTCTTTATCTGAGCAGAAGCACTAGGTGCTGGGAGAAAACCCAGTAGATTTTGTTACTTTGTAAATGCCTCAGTTTGAAAAAGAGCATTAGGCTCCCAAGGCAATGAATTTAATGGATTCCATCATGAACTCAGAGAGAGGCTGCACATTTTTAATTTTGTTTTTCTTCTGGAAGTTAGTGTTGCTCGTTAAATTTCCATAGTGAACGAAATGAGTCCCTGAAGCAAACATACCCCAAAAAGTATGGAGCTACTTATATCAATAATAATTGACTAAATTTTCACTCAAATGGCCTGAGTCCTCAGATAAAACTCTGCTGGCATTCTTGTAATGTAAATCCCTTTTAGAAGAAATAGATACCTCAACACATGGGATGTGAATATTTTAGACTGGCACAACAGCTTTGTTCCCTTCCAGTTGCCTTAGGCATGTTAGTGAAGGAACTTTTTGCCTTTTCTTAGGCTCTTTGCAGGTTTCTTCTGTTCTTTTCCCCAATACAAGAGACATCATATTCAGAATCATATTCCTGCTAGCCCAGAGCCCTTCAGCTCCCATCATTTCTATTTATGTTTGCAGAGGAATGTGTATGCTGGGGCATGTTAGAAATTATTTCAAAACCCTGTCTGACTGGAGTGCTACTTGTACCGTTTTTGTTTGTTTGTTTCCAGAGCTTAGTGTGAATGGATTTCTTTTTTGCCTTAGTTAATTGCTCATGAGCTTTCTGATTAGCACTTTCTATATCCTTTGAATGTCTCTTCCAGTTTAACTTTTCTTGCCTTTCCTGTGGATATTCAGGGTATAAAACCAGCCTGTGGGGTATCTGTCTGTTCTCGAGGCAGTGTGCTGAAGAATTATATTACTATTCTCAATTTCAGCTTGTTTTCCTTTTTCTTTTTTTCTCCCGTATATTAATTTCTCCTTTCTCTTGCACACCTACTTTTCATATGATTGTTTTCTTTTTATTAAGAGCTGTATGTAACTTCTATTAACATTTCATTGCCTAGTGATTTTTCTTCTTCTTTGCCTTCTTTTCCTATGCCTAATGTAAGCTCTGAAGCTAAATAATATTAGGAGTTATTTTAGTTCTTCAAATCCCCCAGAAATGAGGCACATCACAGTCTTGAGGAGCCTTCAGCCTTGCCTACTGTTTAATTACATGCACTGAGGCTTTTTTTGTGTTTTGATAGTGTTTTGATTATTTCCTACCTCCTCTCCCCCAACTCAACCTTTCCATTAATTGTGCTGGATTATGCTCCTCTGAAACCTGTAGCCATCAGATACAAAAATCTGTAGAGTTATTGTTTGCCCTGCATTTAATACAGCTTGACTCTTATTAATCAGTTTTGTTCATTCTCATTGCTGATATTTCATACAGCGAGTCTGTTAATCTGTAGCAAATTTGTTATTAACTGGATTTTAGTTCAGTAAGAAAACTTTGTGATTCAGTCTGATTGAACAAAAATGGAAGGCTTGGAAGACTACCTCTGAAAAACAGAGCCACAGTGATAATAAAGAAGGACTTTTCCACATTCACAACCATCTTAGTTGTTCCCTGCTGGGTAGCATCGCTTCCCTGCTGGCCTGAGCAGTGCAGGTTGGTTGTTGAGATAGTGGCTAATGGAGAAAACAGGAGTTCAGCGCAAGATCAGGGACACCTGTAAGAAAGGAATGAGCTCACGTGTATCTGTGAATTCACTAAATGCCTTTCCATATGTCTGTATTTCTTTAATCTTGTCAGCCTCGATGGCAGAAGCAGGGAAGATGAGGACTTTCAGATTTGCAGGCAGCCTGAGCATTGCTCCGGGATCCTTGAGGCTGTCTTTCCCTTTCCCATGACAAAGGTGTTGAGCCATGACAACCATGGACTGAAACTGGTGACCCCATGTGGAACAGTCCCTCGCTCAGAGCAAGAGGGTGAACCTCAGCCCCATTACTGACTCCCATGGACTGTGTCTGCAGAAGCAGCAAGGACAGTTCCAAACTGCTCTCGTGGCAGAAGGAAGGCGGCAAAGGAGTGTGGGGATCCTTGTGCCCTGGTGGATGAACCACATGCATGCTGAGAATTAAAGTGTACTTTACTCTCTGCTCTGTTATCTACCTGGAAGTTTTTTCCAGCCAGAGGGTTCACAGTGTGAAGGTGTCCCTGTCTTTCACTCCCTTTATAGCCTACAACAGCTGCAGCATCTGAAATTTTCGAGGGAAAGTGGTGGGTAACGAGGCTTCTTTGACTCAATTTTTCACACTTTAGGGGTGACCTCAGGAAGAAAACATTTTTCCTGCTCTCCAAGTATTTAGCCCTTGTCTTCTCTGTTTTCGAAAAGTTTATTCTGTGGAAATGCCCTTCAGCTGACTTGCAGGAGTCAGCTATGGGTTTTATTGCAAATGTACACATATATGTATGATCTCAGTTTCTGTCTCTGAAACTTATTTTAAGCATTTTAAGCCTTCTTTGCTGGCTCTGTTGCTTATAGAAATTGCCAGTGTATTCTGAGGAGGTTTCTGGCACTAAGTAAAGGAACTACTTGACTCTACACACAGTGAGAGGGAACCTTGGTCCATCGGTAAGGTGTTTCCACCTTCGCAGTGTGGTTGCCCTTAGGCTGGGGCTTCCTTTATTTGTGTTGAAAGAGCACAAAAGAAATGTACCTCAGGATTGTGACAATGGTGTCTTGCTGCCCAACTTGTGGAGCTTTTGACTAATGCCTAGAGGAGATACTAGGGTGGATGTGTTTCCTTAGGAGTTCTCTGCTCATTTTGTCTTTCACTGTGTGTGACCACCTCCTTTCAAGGGCAAACAAACTTGGCTGTCTTCCTGACTCCCAGCTGCTTTTATTCCTAAGTTTTCTTTGAAAGAGAGATGAGCAGCTGGAACACTGAGCTTGGACGTTGCTGCTCTGCTGGAGAGAGTGGACCTGGTTGTGGGAGGAGTGAAGAGCTCTCCAGGCAGCGTGGGGCTGCAGCTCTTGGTCAGTTCTAAGCCATCTGTCAGGTGCAGCCTGGAGCAAGGGTGAGTGTGGGTGGCCATCAATACCCCATGGCTTGCCAGCGAGGACCTGGTGATGTGGAGGTAGAAGGGAGGAAGGGGTCAGTTTTGGTAATGGGGAGGTGATGAGGGCACTGGGTCCCTACTGCCTTGCCATCAGAAGTGACTTTCATGTTCTTGTCATACCACAGGCTCAGAGCAATCATTCCCTGTCAAGTTGAGGCCAAGCCTTGTTTGTGGAAATCGATGCTGTTCTGTAGAAAACTGGTATTTTTTCTTTCCTTTGGGGTATAACAATGATACTTTTGTGTGACTTCAGCTGTGTAATTGTATTCAACTGTGCAGCCAGTCTGGCCACTTCTGTTTTCTTTTGATTCCTTGGGTAGTAGCAACTGATCGCTGCAGATTCCTATTCCAGGTGGCACTGATTTATATATTTCAAATAGCGTATTTGTGCTGAGACACAGCATAGCAGGATAGCTGCCATGAGTCTCTAGAAGGGTTTGGGGGCAAGAGGCTACAGGGGCAGGAGAGCAGGGATCATATCAGCAGGAGAAGGCTGTCTTATTACTTTTTGTTGCATGTTGGGCATAAATAAGTGCAATGGGAGTGTTCTCTGGTTGCAACAGTAGCCTTTAATGCATTGAAAAGTAAAAGCATTATATAGAAAATGGGGGAAAAAGGCACGGGTTTAAAGAGTGTATAAGTGACTAACACAAGTAGATGCAATAAGAGGTTAAACAGAGAATGATAATGGGTGATATTGAGTGATATATCCCTAGACAAAATATTCCTGCTTTTTCTTATGCTTGTGCACTTGGGCTTTTTTGGGACTGGCTTTGTATTTAAACATTGCCTGATATGTGATGTGTGTGTCTTTGTTACTCAGTTTTGCTTTGGAAAGCCTGAAGACTTATGTGGATTTCACTGTCAAACTTGCTGTTTTGCAAAGAAGAATTCCACAGTACTCTGACAGTCATGGCAAAACATGTTGCTCAAAGAAAATGGTTTTATAAGCAGATTGTCACACCACCATCGTGATTTGTATGTCTACATCCTTGCCTGCTTACAGCCACAGTGAAATATTTAACAGTGTTTATTTCTGAGCAGTGTTTAATAGGTTTCAGAGTGAAACACCATGGGAAACAATGAGACAGGTGCACAGTTTCTTTAGGTGTTGTCTCCAGCTTATCTTTTTCAGTTTGAAACACCAAGCATTTTCTAAACAGATATTTCAAAGAGAGGTTGTGAGGCACAGAGTGGCACCCAGCACATAAAATAACAAGTCCACAGTCTCTGGCAACTCATTTGATGAATATTTTGATTTCAGTGATCAGATATTATGCAAATTTTGAAGGGAAAAAAGAGATTTTATGGGATATGGAAGACACAAGAAAAGTTGATGCCACAGGGATTTATGCTAGTTCTCTAGTTCTTTAATTATGTAGTAATACAACTCAACAAACTCAAGAATCTTACTTTGTGAGTGAATATGCATTGGATGCAGATATCTGGATTTAAAAAAATGTTCTGATCAGTTTTGATTAGAACTGTACTTCACATTGTTAGAATGTGATGGATGTATTTGTATGAGGAGGAAGTTCACAGTTATGTTTCGTTTTCTCCTCTGAGCAATTTATAACCTAAGCATTAGTCACCTACCCAATCTCCAGTCCCTTTCAGGATATATAAATAAATAAAGTGTAATACACAACCAGTGAAATTTATGACCATTGATTGATGTCACTTGCGTCTCTTGCATGTGATGCTGAATAGAGGGTAAAGAAAACAATTTCTTAAAACATGCACAGTCTTGATTCTTTCCACAGACATGTAGTAGCAGTAGGTTAAATCCTGCAGCCTTTGCTCAAACTTGTTACTTAATATGATGATTAGATGAGGAAACTGAGATTTTCACCTCCAGAATGAAGCTAGTTCCTGTGTAGAAAACCTGGCCAAAGTATATGATCTTCTTTGAGTCCTGAGAGTCAGACAAAAGTGTTATTTCTTGTGCTAGTGAGTCCCCAAGATGCATTTTGGTCTCAAAAACGCCAAAGTTAGCTCTACCACCTATAGAGTTCCCTTTACCTTAGCTGTTCTCTATTTTCATTTACATCTCTGGGATATTTTCCAGGCCGCTGATTTAGGTGCCTCCTGAGTTGCATCATGCTATCCTTGATTTTTTCCTACTTTACCTGCAAGGCCAGTGATCCCAATATTAATAAATTATGCTTCTTTTCACGCTCCTCCCCATCTCCCAAACCAGGTAATAACATGTGTCCAGATTTAAAACTCTTTTGATATTCTTATTTTTTTGCACTCATCATAGAAAATTTTGACAAAAAAATTTGTCAAAAAGATAAAAATAACTTTTTATATTAGTTCAGGCAGTACTATCATAAATAATAAAATGTTGGGTTGTTCAGCTGATGCCCAGCAGAAAGTGGGAATTTCAGTGTGTTTTCCCACAAATGAAAGGCAAAGAGGAAATTCCTGTTTATCTGAAGCTGCAGAATTTTGTCCTGTGCTGTGTTTACTCGTGTGCATGCACACAGATATAAACAGAGTGTGAATGAAATGGCCTGAATGCCAAGGCTATTTTGCTGCTGCCGTGCTGCAGAACTCTCACAATTATTAGTCATGCAAGTGATCTGAAACAGCACTGTTTTGGGGTTTTAAATTGACTCCGAAGTTATTTCCTGGTTTACAAGTGTTTCTTCTCCTAGCCAGGTTTTGTAGAAAGGAGCATTTGGAAAATGCTCTCAGGCACATGGTGGGATTCTTGGAGCTGTCCTGTGCAGGTCCAGAAGTCAGACTTCAGTGATCATTGTGGGCTCCTTCCAGCTCAGGATATCCCATGATTCTGTGATTTGTACTTGATAGTGATCTTAATATAATTGTTACTTTTCTGAAAAATCACATGAGAAATGTATGTGCCCTCTAGTTTGTTAGATGAATTATGAAATCCCTCCCTGAATGTGTGGTAGAATGCTTTTGAAGGAGACTACAGATTCTTTAAGGTTGAAAACTTTGATACAAGTCTGTGAAAGTCTCTGTGACTTTTGGCCAAAAAAATTTTTTAAGCAACAAAAATGTATTCACCCTCTTTTTCAAAATTTTGGTTTTGACCTCAGTGTTGGAAAACTCTTTTGTACCATGTTGCCTGATGTGGTCACTAGATGAACCCATGTTGTTTCTGCATAGCTGCTTGAGTTGTACATTCAAGGCAGGCTGTCCTTGTGACTGGAAGTCTGTGTGAAGCTGTGTCTGCCTGCGGATTTGGAAGACATTCTGTTATCTTTTCCCCGGCTGCTTTTCCTATCTTTGCTGTGCTGTTTTCAAAACAACGTTGAGTTCACTGATTCTGTCCTCCCTTCAAACTTTCCCAAAACAAGAAGGGGAAAGAAAAAAGGAGGAAAATCCATGCTGGAAAGTAATAGTGCCTTAAAAAGGAGGAGATGTAGGACCACCAGTCTGAGCAGCACTTCTTAGAGGCAGCCTGTAACCTCCAACAGTACAGAGGAAGGCATCTGAAGTTCAGGTTCTCTTGTGCTGTGCTCTGCAGTGAGAGAGGAAACATTCCTCCTTATGGGAGTGATCTTTCTGCAAAAACTATTGGGAAGTTCTGTAGCAAAGTCCCTAGTTAGGATGATCTGTGGACATGTTTTTGCTGAGGATTCTGGGTGCAAAATGATGATGAAATTAGGGAAGCACTGGAAGAGGACAAGTGGGCCCCTGTGCTTAGGTCAGCATCCTATAAGGGACAGGAAAGTACAGTAAAATGACTGTGTCTGCTGGATTGGGGCCTGAACTCATGTATACCCTTCTAAGGACACAGGGATGTCTTTTTTGCAGCACACTGTTCTGGCAAAAACCCTGTCTTAACTATCTGCCAGAGCACAGCTTCCTTTCAGACATTGAGGCTGATCAGCTGAAAGTGGTACATATGGAGCTGTGTTAGGAGTGGTTTAGGTTGGATATTAGGAAAAGACTCTTCACCCAGAGGGTGGTTGGGCACTGGAGCAGGCTCCACAGGGAGGTGATCACAGCACCCAGCCTGATAGAGCTCAAGGAGTATTTGGACAATGCTTTCGGGCATGTGGTGGGTTTCTTGGGGCTGTTCTCTGCAGAGTCAGGAGCAGGACTTTGATGATTCTCCTGGGTCCCTGCCAACTCAGGATATTCTATGATACTTTGATGCTTAGGGTGTACTTGATAGAAATCATTTTGCAGAGCCATTCATTCATCTCCAGTGCCAATTGTTTAATGTAAAAAAGGTGTGAAAAGTTGGGGTTTAAATTACTTTTGTTCCCAGCTGTGAGTGGTGATTCACAAAAGTTATATTTGCTAAGGTGTGGAATGAAGAGGAAGAATACTAGGATGAAGCAGAGACTTATTCTGCAGTCATTCAATTCCAGATACCATGGTTTAGTAGTTCTGTGATACACTAGGCTCACTCAGGGTGTTTGTGTTTACAGAACTGGTACTGATGCCATCAGGGCTGTGCTTCATCTGCCTGGATTTGAGCTGGGAAAACACTGAATGAATAAAGAGAAAAGCAACCTGGTTTTCTCCCAGAAATAAATTTATAGCACTGAGATAGGTTTCTTTAGTTTTTCTATTCTCTGTGTTCATCTAAAAACACTTCCGTTAGGTCTTTTCCAAACACACTGGTATCTGGTCTGGCTGTGTTCCCATTGTGTAAGCTGCATGTTAGCAGGCAGAGTGTATTCCTCAGGCCTTGGAAAAGGGCTACTGCAATACTGGGGAAAAAAAATTGTAGGAAGAATTTTTGACAATATTTGCTTTTTGATTTGGGAAAAGGTCTCCTGTTAAAAAGATGATGATTAACAGCAAGTAACTATGGACTCAAGAATAATGTTTTTAGCAAGTCCTCCCTCAGTAAGTCCTGGACAGGCTGGGTTGATGGGCTGAGAACAACAGAATCAGGTTGGCCACAAGGTGTGTTGCCGAGGAGGCCAGTGGCATCCTGGCTTGGATATGCAATATTGTGGCCAGCAGGACTAGGGCAGGGATTGTCCCACTGTACTGAGTGAGGCTGCACCTTGAGTGCTGTGTTTGGGTCTGGGCCCCTCACTGCAAGAAGGACATTGAGGGGCTGGAGCATGTCCAGGGAAGGGCACGGAGCTGGGGGAGGGTCTGGAGCACAAGTCCTGTGAGGAGAGGCTGAGGGAGCTGGGGGTGTTTAACCTGGAGAAAAGGAGGCTCGGGAAGGACCTCATTGCTGTCTACAACTCTCTGAAAGGAGGTTGTAGCCAGGTGAGCATCAGTCTCTTCTCCCAAGTGACAAGCAATAGGACAAGAGGAAATGGCCTCAAGTTGCACCAGGGGAAGTTTAGGCATCGTGGATATTAGGAATACTGTCTTCAGCAAAAGGGTTATCAAGCCCTGGAGCAGGCTGCCCAGGGGAAGTGATGGAGTCATAATCCCTGGAAGTGCTCAAAAAACATGTGGATGTGACATTTGGGGACTTGCTGGATTAATAGTTGGACTCGATGATCTTAGTCCTTTCCAACCTAAATGTTTCTGTGATTCTAATATCACTGTGTGGTCATTCTAAAATGAGAGCCAGTACTTGGAGCACTGAGGTAATCTTTCCTCTGAGGTCCACTCGACCATCTCCCACTGTCTCAGTCTGCTTCAGATTTGTACTTTCTCCGAGACACAGAATATTCTGCTCCACAATCGTAGTTTTTCCCCTCTCCTTCCTGTACCATAGCACAGCAGACAATTTAGAAATAAAAAAATGGCTGCCAGTTGCTTACTGATCCTGGAAAAAGGATTTATGTATTTTGCAGCCTTAATGTTATTTATCCCCTCCTCCAGTTTTATGACCCCTTTATTTCTTTCTTCCTTCTGTAAAACAAACAAATCAATTACAAAAAATCCTTTTCTCTGTTATATGGCTAGTTTGACAAACAACACAGGTAGTGAGCTCATTCAAGAATGATATTTAAAAATGCCCCATATTCTGAGAACTAAGCAGCTCAGCTTCCTCAGTGCTGGACTGACAATCTATCACAGGCTGCTTAAATTTTAGCACAATTCCCCCTGTGGAAGCAAGTCCCACTCTGACTCCTTCCAAGGGATCTGCTTAATGAATAAGGACTGACTCTGCTTGAAAAAAAGTGATGTGCCTCTGTTGAGAGTGTAAATAATAATAAGCTGGTTCTGGCTTTAGTGCTATTTTAATCATATTGAGTAGCACTTCATTTAAAATTGATTCCAACAATTTAAATTCACATGTGTAATGTTTTATTTATTACAACTCCAATTATTTTGATACACCCCAGTATATTAATTACTTTTGAAAAGCAAAATAATAAATGTTACTAGCTGTTCTGCAGCAGATCTCAGGTTACCTGTGCTATGCTATAATTATTTATATTAAGGATATTGTAAAAGAACCTGTAAGAAACAGTTTCATTGTCTCTAACTCATGATCAAAAAGAGTCTTTTAAAGTGGAGAGGAAAAAAGTTATCATAGTAGGGACAGGTCTAAGATTCTTAATTTTAATAATTAAACCTATTTTGTATTTTTAAAGCATTTCTAGGAAATAGGGACTTTATGGCATGATTGTTACTCAAGTCAGCCCTATTGTTAGGATTAAAATGCATTTGAATTCGTTCTTTTTATTCAGATGTTTTAGCATTCAGGGAGACAATTTCTTGCACAATGAACAGCAGTTTTAACTATTGTTTTATCATCACTCTCATTCTTTAGTGAGCTTTTGATGACATGACTTCTAGCTTTTCATGGCATGTATGATTCCTAGTTTGAGACTTTTTTGTTAACATTTTGATTTTAAGATAGGTTTTAGAGGAAAAATTCTTAATTGAATCTAATTAAGGATAAATAGTTTTTGTAGCAATGTAGCTGGAAACAAATTTTTCTGAAGTTTTCAGGAAAACTAGAGAATCCAGATTTTTGTTCCTAAACCAAAGCTTAGTTTAAATGGTGGATTTCAGGTCTGAGTTTGAGTCCGGTTCTGGAGCCTTACACAGCTCCACAAAGATATTTTGGTTTTCAGTGTGGAGTTTTTTCAGAGTGTGGAAAAACAGAGATAACAGTAGGATGATTGGAACAGAAGTTGTCACATCCCATAGAAAGATTCTGTTTCATGTGACTTCAACCATTATTCTATATAGAGCAAGGAGATGTTTCATTTCTAACCACAGCTTTTTGCTCATTGCATTGCAAGAGCAGTGAAGAGCTGTCCCTTTTCTTTATGATAATGAATCAAAGCAACAAAATTACTTACCCTTGGAACTGGGGACAAAAAGTCTGCCATACCTGTCAAACTATATTTGTAAATGAGCTTGTTGACTCAAACCCCGCATAAATCCAGAGAGTGAGGATGGCAGCTACTGAAGATACTCAGTAGTGCATTACAGGAAAAGGATTTTATTCAGGGTATCAATATATTACCTTTCAAATAGTTTAGAAAGCCATTCAGTAAAATCCAGACTTTCTAATAACTAATCCCACTGAAAGTGAATGGAAGCTTTGTCAGCCTAGTGTTTTAAAACTCTCATCAAGAAACCTATTTATTTAAAAAATAGCTAATTTGTTTAATAGAAATTGAAACTATTAATTCCAAATTTACTATTCAGTAAAATACATTTTATGTTCCGTGAATATTGTGTGCTTTCTTAGTTTTAGCCTCAGCTTTTACAAGTGAAATCAATTTCTTTCCTCAACTCTATTCATCATGAAAAAATATAAATCCTGTCTTTTATGAAGCTGTCATAGTTCCTAAGAAATATTAGACCCTAGGGCCCACTACTCCATTTAAAACATTCTTCATGTTCCTACAATCTTCTTTTTTCACATTCCTTTTGCTTGTTTGATGACTTTTATTCTTCCCCTTCTCATTCAGTGAAATTCAATATTATGCCCTTATTCTGCTCTTTTAAAACACAACTTAATAGAACACACTAAAAACCAGAGATTTGGTATTTTTAGTTTTTTAAAGGGAATATAGCCATGTTTATCACATTGTCTGTGTTCTTAATTGTCCTCTTTTGTATTTTTTGTTTGCTTGCGTATTCTCTGAAAGATGTAGGAAATCCAGAAGAATTGAAAAAGAGCCCAAGCTATGTAAGACTCGATTCCCGACTAATATTTACATCCCTGAAGAGGCAGAGAAATACCTACTGGGATTTAAAAAAATGCACAGAGGCACTTATTTTCTCTTTCATATTCTGAAAATTCTGGTTATGCTGCTTGTGGAGCTGATGCAGTAATGCTTAAATGCTTATTATTGATTTACTTATTTATTTATTTGTTTTGTTTTTTTCCTTTTGAATCCACTCTTTTCCTGGCTCATTTGCTCAGGACTGTGCTTGCATCCAGGATTACTATGGCTAGATCCTTCTTCTCTGGGAGGCCTCAGTGCTGTAACAGCAGGAGGCAGGGGAGCTGAGTTGTGCTCTCAAGGGAATATGTGGGGAAACAAGTCACACTGAAGGAAGTTTCTCAGGATGCTCTGACTGATGAATTAACTAATGTAGCTCCGAAAAAGAGTTGATTTGGAGTCTGAGGTGGTGGTGGTGTGGGATTTTTACCAAATTTTCTCTCTTTTATTTTAGTTTGAACAGTTCATACCAAATGCAGATGAGGTTCCTGTCACCTAACTCTAGTTAGCTTAAAGTTTAGTGCTCATTTTCAGCTAATTGTCTAGACACTCTCTATCATCAACGAAGAAATAGAGGCACTTCAGGAGTGATTAATCCCATCCTAAAATAGATGTCTAAGCTGGGATGAACTGGAAGTAGCTGTCTTCCTCCACCAAATGGCAGGAGAGCACTGACAACTGGTTAGACAAAGAGGAGCTGAAGACAGGTGAGATGGTCCCCCTCTTCTCTTTCTCCATGGTTTCACTGATTTAGGATATGAGTTACATTTTTCAGTATTTGCCAAATAGTTTGACTATGTTAAGGAGATGCTAGTGTCAAATCCACCAGATTCAAGAGTGCATAAGGCAAAAATCAATGTACTCAGTTCCACTGGTCCTGTGCTTTGTTGGGGTTTGTCAAATGGTAGCTGAAAAAACAAAAGCTGGTGCATAAAGCATTGCTCATATTCCAGGTTGGGATCAGCCTAGAGATCAGCATCCACCCACAGGGAAGACTCCATTTGGTTACTCCTCTGTACGAACGATGACACGGTGACACTTCAAAGACATCCTCTCACCTTCTCATTTATTTTCTGAAATGCAAATATTCTAATTGAAAAACAAACACATGATGTGTGTGTAACAAAGCTTCAAAAGTAACTGGAATGAAAAGCATTTCAAGCTGGCAGAAAAATTAGAGAAGTTTAATACCATATAAATGGTTTTCTCAATAAAATGCAGAATTAATATCCATTAGAACATTAATAAAGGTTGAAACTTTCCTCAATAGAGTACTTAGTAACTCTTTTACAGTAGGAATTCTTTGCAGTAATTTTTATTCCCATGTATTTTTTGTGAAGGGAAGTGAATATGCCATTTAACCTTAAACTTAGCAAAAATGTTTCTATTTCCTAAGCATACTTTATAACAGAAAGAAACCAACTGAAGGCAGCTATTAAACTTTCATTTGCTTCTCCAGAACGAAGGTTCTGCTGAATGTTTTTCAGAATTGGACAATAATGTTTTTCAGACAATAGTGAACCCTTCCCTGGGAAAGTGGGGAAAAAACAGCCATTTCTGTGATATAGGATGTCACCTCTATGAAAATTTGCTTAACAATTGCAAGGAAAAAACATATTTTAAGCCTGCACTGATTCTGGGCTGAGACAGGAGAAAATAACACTGTCAGATTCTCATTACGTTCTGCCCATCTGTAAAATAGTTTCCCTGGATTTTGGTAGCAATGTAAGTATGCCAGTGCAAAAATTTACCCAATTTCTATGAGACATTTTGGTTCTTGAACTACTCATTGTTTTTTCCTCTTCCCTTCGTTATTTTAGTTCAAGGAAAGGAATACGCAAGGACTGGAGTTTCTGCTAGATTGTTATCAGAGCTTTATCTTATTCATATTTAAAAGCACTTATGCTCATTATGCTTGCATTTTGCTGATACCATCTTAAAGTAAGAACTGCAAATCCTTAAAATCCCCTGCTCAGTAGGCACAGAGGTCTGTGCTGCAAGACCACTTTTCCTTGCTTGATGTACGTTGTAGTGGGAACAGACCAGTCAGTTAACTGCACAATTGTATGATTCTTGTGCACAATGCAGCATCTTTTGTCATCTAGCTGTTCCTTCAGTTGTACAAAACAAGATGCTGTAGATGTTTCAAAACCAAAAGATTCTTCTGTTGTACTTTTATTAGGACATAACTTTTGCTAGCATTCTGATATTTGTTGATCTTTAATTAAGATGATTTCTTTCTCTTACCATACTGTGACTATAAAGACATACACATCATGGATTATCTTTTTAATCCTTTTAATAATAATAATAATAA
>VZRS01000513.1:163031-194471 GCA_013398055.1 Ifrita kowaldi | reverse complement strand
TTTTTTTTTTTTTTTTTTCAATGGGAAAGGAATGTGTTCTGCTCCAAAGGTCACTGGAAATCTGTGATGACTCTGCTTCTGCAGAGGGCTTTCACCCCACTTCACCCTTTTGAGCTACCTCTCACAGTTATGTAAAACAGCCCCTCTGCTACACAGTTTTGTACTTCCCAAAATTATGACGTTAATTTCTTGGAGGACAGGCTTACTCTTTGTCTAGTGGTGACATCACACACACACACACATATATATATATATTTAACATTACATGAAATTGCATTTCTGCAAAATTGGAAGTGTTAAGAAAGGAGTTGTTTTAAAAACAAGTTACTATTGCTATGCAGTGAGCATGGATGTTACACTTGAAAAGATTAAGTTCTTTGCTGCTCATTGCTTTCCTTACAGGATTCCATCAGGGATGTTCATATCAAAGGAATAATGTACAGAGCAATTGAAGCAGATATTGGTAAGTACTAATGGTATAATCTATCAAAACCTTTCTTATTGATAGTATATGATTTTTCTGGCTTCCGTATTTAAAGATTACAAATTCTAAATTTTTAAAGCTTGAAAGAGTTATTCCCACTTGTCAAAGGTGCTTTAAATATAACCTTGTGTTCTGAACCCTTGGTTGAATGCAGACAAAGAATTTTTCAGTTGATGCTGTGTTTTCCCCAATCCTCACAGAGAAATACATCTGCTATGCTGAACAAACTCGTGCAGTGTTAGCAAAGCTGGCTGATCATGGCAAGAAGATGTTTCTTATCACAAACAGTCCCAGCAGCTTTGTGTAAGTGAGCAGTTTGTTAAACAGTGTTTGCTGTTTAACTGTGTTCTTAAAGGATGGGGAAGATGAAGTTCTCTAATGTAACTCATTACATTGCACAGATAACTGCACTTTGCTATGCTCTGTTGTTAATACCCCTCTGTCCTTTTCAGGGACAAAGGCATGAAGTTCATCGTTGGCAAGGACTGGAGGGATCTCTTTGATGTGGTCATTGTCCAGGCTGAAAAACCGAACTTTTTCAATGATAAGCGAAGGTGGGTGTGTAGTCAGTAAAGAATGATTCAAGCAGCTCTTCCATATAAGGCTATAGAGTGTGTTGTGAAATATTTTCATTTGGCTGCAATGTAAAATGAAATCATATTTGATGAAATCCTGTGTAAGGTCATTACAAAATGCAGTAACAACCAATGCTGAAGTCTAAATATTTACCCTTTCTTGCCTAAGAAAGTTTCAGGAGCTGTCACAGATCTGCTGGAGTGACTTAGGGCCACAGAAGCTGTTTTTAACATCTTATTTGCATGTTGGTGTAGCGTTCTTCTTTCCTAATAAACCTCAGAAATGTTGATGCCTTTCAAATCAGACCCTTATCTGGAAATGTCTTCTATTGCTTCTGGTTTTTTTTTTGTTTTTTTTTTTTTTATCACACATGATATTTAAAAGGCATCTGTCTGGCTGACAGACTGGAATATTTGGGCTAGTTGTGATTAAGTAAACACATTTCTAATGTGTATGCCCTACTTTTACCCTTGAAAAAGACCTGTTCCTTTATGTATGTGTGCTTATGATTTGAAAGTGAGATAGAGGGAGGTGGGATTATTTTCCCTTTACTTTTTGCATTTAATTTTAAAAAGAACTTCGCTGTATGTCTTGGCCCCAGTCCTGTGCTCTGTCATCTTCAGTTGTCCAGGTGTACAAAATGAGGGATTGGGCAAGATTCTTACACACCTTTTTTATGTTCTCTTCTCTCCTCCTTAATGGCAGACAATTCATGCTGTTTCTTCTCCTCTGCCTCAGGTCCCTGCTGTACTTCTCAGCAGTTGTTCTCAAACTGTGTTTGTAAATCTCATAGGTATACTGGAGAGATACATTGCTTTTCACTGGTTAAGGTGGAAGTTTTGGAGTTTTGCTTTTTCTCTTACAAAATTCAGATGCTAGAGGGAATTTTTTTTCCTCTTGACAGATGAATATTTTTAATGTTAAGACTTTAATTTCCTGAGAAGTGACAGAATTTCTACAGCAACATAACAATTGTATATCTATTCTAGACCATTTCGGAAGGTGAATGAAAGGGGAGTCTTGCTCTGGGACAAGATTCACAAACTGCAGAAAGGCCAGATTTACAAACAGGTACACTTTCAATAGACTATCTGTTCAAATTTAATACCTGTTTCCTAGAATCCCAAGCTTCTTTGGATATAAAGGCTTCTAAAATGCAGATGCATTCTTTAAGAGAATTGTTTTAATGTCCGAAGTTGTACAAATTCATTGTTGGTATTGTCCTTGCCTCTTGAAGTGCTACTATCACTGAAATCACCTGTAAAATTTGGGATTTATGGTGTATAAGCTGAGGACAAGATTTGTGATATGAAAGTATTTTTAGTGGTGTACTAAGTTCCTTTTTCATGCCTGAGAAGGTGCAAGTACATGCTGTTACAATGTCCATGTCATTATATCTGCAGGGTAACTTGTATGAATTTCTGAAGCTTACTGGCTGGAGGGGCTCTAAGGTTCTCTACTTTGGTGACCACATATACAGTGACTTGGCAGTAAGTAGTTTGCTTTCCCAAAATCAGAGAAAAGATGAGACTTTTTTAGTTTTCTTCTCTTCCTCCCCAGTTATTCAACGTAACACACTTTTATTTGAGATTTTAAAATACAACAAAATTTGGTAGTTAAGCCATATTGTTTTTTTTTTTTTCCCAGTGAAGAACACTGGTGCTGTAAAATGCCAACCATATTTTCCACCTGACTTGTAGCGTTTAGGTTGTTTACTAACTGTGGTCAGGAATGTGTGAGGTGGCATTCCTGATCCAGATACTGATTGTGTCAGGTGTAACAGAGAGTAAACACAGATACCCAAATGTACAGGATATGCCTGACTTGGATGACAGCGGAATGAACTTCTGTTTTGAATGCAGGAGGCAATCTTCCTGTCACTAATGGTAAATGTTCTTCCCAAGATCTTGCTCTGATTTGCATCCCCACTATCCAGGCATTTTTTTGCCACCTTATGAACAAATGCTCTGTTAAGTGTTACTTCAGGGTAAGTGACCACCACTTGGCTCTTCTGTAATTGATTTCACATGAATGCCTGGATGTGACTTTTCCATGGCCAGGCTTTGGTAGCATGTTTCAGCAGCAGCAGATGTTAACATTTTTTCCTCAGTCTGCTTTTAAAAATAACAGTAACTTTGGGTGCTTCAGTAGACTGAGGGCCAAAAGGAGGATGCAGCTCTGTTCCACTCTGGCACAATGGAGCAGAGACCACAGGTGGCAGCTGCCTTGTGTTGTACCTGTCAGGAGGAGCTTGAGTAGCTGGGGCTCCTGGTTGTAGCCTTCTGTCAGCTGGGAGTGTGGGTAAACAGTACAAATCCAGCACACAGTTCCTCCAGGTACGGCTGGCAGCAGCAGAGCTCTCATCTACACAGGAATTTCCTGCTGTTTGGTTTAAACCTAGTTATCACTTTTACTGTGATTTATGTGACTCCCCCGAACGGGGAAGTCTATAGAGTCCTGGCCAGAAAGTTGAAAAGACGAGAGGAGTCTCCTGGTTCTTTGCTTCAGATAGTTGTTTTAATTAGCGTTATCAGAGAAGTAGAGTGCTGGGCACAGCACCCCGTAGGGAGTTCAAAAGATGCGTGCAAAAGAGGGAGCTTATCGCAAATTCTTGGCCCTTTTAAAGGCAAATAACCCAATAGAAGTTTGAAACGAAACGTATTTTCATTTTTCTACCAATGCCCAATAAATCAAGCTCCTGCGTGAACAGGTACTGCAGAATTTTTCATCCAATCACTCTAAATCACTCTTGCCGCAGAATATGGAGTTGTAGAAGAAGGAGAAGAAGCCCTGGAGAACAACAATAATCCTCCATTTTGGCATTTTTAGCTTTTATCTATTTACTACATTAACAAACCCAAAACCTCTAAATTCTTCATCCTGTAACACTATTACAAACTACTCTATCATCTAGTTCAAACCATTGTAGATTCAAACTCTTCCCAGAGTGTTGGCAATTTTTTCCATGGGCAAAGGTCAAAACCAGTGCTGTCCAGAGGGGTTAAATCCCTTAAAACAGGCAGAGCAATATTCCCTGCACTTTGGGTTCCAACACCTAGTGAATTAGTGTTTATTTGCTGGTGCCTGTGTGTTCTTCATCTCTCTCTCTTCAAAAATGTAGGATTTGAAGCTTAATCTGAAATTGAATTCTGTTGTCCATTGGCACAGTCACCACTGTTTTATACTTCTGTTTGTACATAAAACCCAGTTAAATTAGTGCCGCTTCGGGATAAACAGTAGTCAGATTCTTTTCTTTTAAGTAGTTCTTTTTAAGACTAATATCTGTATTTTGTAATTCTTGGTGAATAGGACTTGACCCTGAAGCATGGCTGGCGCACTGGTGCGATTATTCCAGAGTTACGATCGGAGATTAAAATCATGAACACAGAGAAGTACATTCAAACCATGACCTGGCTGCAAACCTTGACAGGATTATTGGAACACATGCAGGTTTGTTCTGTGTGTGTGTAATCGGCTCTGTAGAGCCCAAGGGATCTGGCCAAGTTTCTAAATGCTGGACATTGATGTTGCAAGTGCACTTGCTGAAGTGTTTGACTGTAGATAAATGCAATTGTTTGTGTGGTTAATTAATAGGAGTTTTCTCAAAATCTTGTCTCCTTTCTCCACTGGTCAGCCTGGATCAATTCCTGCTTTTGGTTGTTTGAAATGGACATGGATAACTTCAGTGTATGGATCTCTGAAGTGTTGCTCGTGTCCTGTTAGCTGATAAGTGTTTGTTAATGGAAAGGCTTATTTATCCTTACTTACAGCTTATCCATGCTTTACATTTCAGGTTCACCGTGATCCTGATTCCCAAATGATTTTAGAGGAATGGAAGAAGGAGAGAAAGGAAATGAGGTAAGACACAGGGGAGGAAGAATTTGCAGCTTGATTTAGTAGCCAAGGGTTCTATACAATATCTTCCACAGGTTTCTTTGGAATTTCTCTCCATCCCTGGTTTATATTCCCTGGTAATTACAGATCTTATAAAACATTTTTAAAGTGATGTTCTACCTGTCTCTTGTGCAGCTCTTCTCCCCTCTGACATTTTGTACATATGGACCCTTTTCCCCGTTCCCTGTCTTTAGAACAGATATAACTTTTCTGAGTGAAAAGGTAACATCATATCAAATGCCTTTCCTTCTCATTTTGGTTCTTCTGTCCGCATGTGTTCAGCTGTCACTGTTGATTACACAGCTTCTGCATGAATAAAAAATGTATTTCTTTGTCAAGACTTAGGTCACTGTTCCAGGTTTTTTACATGATTTCTGCAGATTACACGTAATACATCTTAGAATACATAGAAAGTGAACTCTGCCCTAGACTGGATTTAACAGTGGATGTATCACAAAGATAGGTAATAGGGTTAAAAGTCCTAATAATCTATTATCATGAAGGAGTAATCTCTAAATGCAGGGTGTTTGACGTGCACAGTTGGCAAGGCCAGCAGCTGTACCACCAGCAGCCTTCCCCAGAAACGTGGGAATAAACAAAATGGGAATGATACTTGGCAGTGACTAATGACAGAAGTTAATTCCAAGATGTGTTTAAGCTTTTGGAGTGCATTAAGCCCAGTATTTGCCTTTTCTTAAGAAGTCTTTTATCTTTGGAACACTGGATGTGATTAGGATTTAGATAAAGGCAAAAGTCTTCTTCGCAATCTCTAGAAAAGAAGACTTGAGATGTCATGTTTCTGATGTCAGGAGCAACATCTCTAGTGGGAGAAGTGTGAAGCTCTTCACAACTGTGATTTCTAGATCTGGGTTGTATATGTGCAAGAGGTAAAAAACTTCCGTGGCACATTTTGGTGTTTTGAAGTACAACGGTAAGAGAATAATGCATAAACAGGTTTTAGGATCTGCTTGCTCCAGGTTATGGTTGCCAGCTGGTGAAGCGATGTGTGCAGGTCTGTTCAAACTGTCTTTGTTTTCTCTTTTTGGGGGACAGGGAGATGAACAGGAATTTCTTCAATGCACAGTTTGGAAGCATATTCAGAACTGATGAGAATCCAACTTATTTCCTAAGACGTCTCTCTAGATTTGCGGATATCTACATGGCATCACTGAGCTGTCTCTTGAACTACGAACCTGATTACACATTTTATCCAAGAAGGACTCCTTTGCAGCATGAACTGCCTGGCTGGTCAGACCAGCTGTGCACTGGTACATTCAGAATACCTTTCCTACAAGAGACAGTTCAGATCAAATAAACTCTTGGTGGCTCCTCTCTGAAATGGACAAATATCTGTTGGTTTTCTTGAATGTACCTGTATTTTATTTAAGTCACTTTAATCTGTTACTCTGGTTTATATGTATTTCATACTTACTCTCATAAGCTTTGTACCTGTTTTTTTCCTCTCCTGCTCAGACATGTGAAAACTCCTCTTACACACAGAAGAGATGATGGGCTGTCAAAATAGTAGTGGGCCAGGAGGGGAGGGCACATCTGAGGGGGAGGACTGCTGGTGTTCTGGGGGGGTTATTTTTGTTTGTTCATCGGAAACTTTTATCTGCAGCCTTGTGGTTTACAAAGAAATACCTAAACTCTCTCTTCTGGCCCTTTCCAGCACTCCAGCTGGAGCCTGTAATGGATCTTGGCATGGAAGAGCTTAAATCCAGTATTAGTAATTCAGTGATACAAGTTAGTAACCAGCTTAGGGTGAGACTTAGAGGGAGGGTCACACTTTGTACCTTTCCTTGCTGCTATAAATGGAGCCTTACCTGTGAGGAGCCAAGGGCTGTAGTGTCCTGGCTCTGCTGCACTGGGCTCAGGCTCCTGGGCTCTTTTTCTTGTCTGTGCAGTTTCTGTTCTTGCCATGTCTGTGCTTGGCTGCAGGTGGACCTGAGCCTAAAACTGAAACTTGCAGTAGCTTGGGTTGCTTCAGCTTCCTTCTCTTAACTTTTAGGTACCCTTTTTTTTTGAGTTTTGGAACACTTCAAGTATCCACTCTCCAAAAATAGTAGTTTCAAGAGGTTTTGCATTTTGCATTTTGAAATGGAGACAGATCTCTCTATCAGGCTTTAGTTTGATCCTAAATGCTGCTTTTAAAGATTTTAACAGTGTCTTATTCCAGTGGTATGCAATGTGGCTTTGCTGTTCCCTAGGAGAGAATGTATTTCATATAGCCTTCCATAATGGACTTCTACAGTCCAAAGTAAACACGCACAATGGGCAAAGGACTTAAAGGAAAAACTAAGAAATGAGAAAGTGAAACCCAGAGTTTTCTGATGACATGTTTTTAGCTCAAACCCTGAAGGCTAAATTAGGGGTGGTACACAAGTTGAATAAAGAAAAATAGTTTTGGTATAGATTAGAAGTTTTATTGAATTACAGATATTGAAGGTAATGCATGAACACAAACTCTGGGTAGCATATGTGTTTCAAAGATTTGAGCTGAAAAATGTCTATTTTGCACAAGGAAAACATCTGTTGATGTATTTCCTCAAAGAGGCACTTTATAGAACTGCTATATAGTTGTTTTTAAATAAGAATTGTTTCCTTTCTCTGAATCCAAAGGAAATATATTTGTTTTTTTAAGTGGTGCTTCCCACCCCAGCCACTTTAGAAGGCATAATATGATTAATATTTTTCATATTTTAGTTATTAAAGGCTTGGTTTTTAAAAGTATGTAATTAACAAAAATATATAGCATTTGGTATTCATTTTGGGATATCTTTTGCTTTCTGTCATGATTGTCAGGCAAACAAACTTTTGTTGACCAAAAGTTTCCTGGTTTGGTTTGTTTGTTTTTTTTAACCTGTCTGTATGTGCAAGTATCTAGATTGAATTTCATATACAGTATATTTCATGTTTTTAAAAGCATGTTTGCAAAGAAAAGAATGTATTCTAATTTAGCCTGCACAATTTTGTAAGTAGTTTTCCTGTATGCTTGAAATCAGTATGAAGTTCTCAGAGGTGGTTTAGATTTTATGATTTTTCTATGCTCCTATTTCAAACTTGACTGAAGTGTGTGGTTTAAACACCCCTGTGTTTAAACAGGTGAATATACTTGAAATGAGTATGTTCATCTGACTGTCCTGCTGGTTTTGCTGGAATAAAAAGATAAAGTGTTGCAGGAACTTAGTTTGACTGTATCAGGAGATGACTTGGTGGGGCTGTGCAAGAAATATTTAGCATAACTCGATAATGAATTATGAAGATGGGATTATCCTGATTTGCCTTCAGTTCTTTATCCTAATGCTCAGCTCGAACTGAACTTGGTGTGTAGCACCTCTTGTGCTCCAGAGATTTCAGTGCACTCTTAAAAAAAAAAAGACTCACCCAAACCACTGTACATTCATCCTGTGCTAAGCAGAAACAGTTTAATTGGCTTGGATGGTGTTATGCACATAATGCACGTTTTGTTTAAGATTATTTTCTTCTGCCACCCTTCCTTTCTCTTAACTTAGAAATCAAACTTCTGTACCAAGCTATGTTGCAACAGCCAGCTGAAATAAAATATTGTTTATATTGCATGACTTGTTGAAATAAACAATGTTGCATGAAAAAAGTTAATTATGGAAGGGTTATGTTTCTTTAAAATAACCCAACTATATATAATATAAATTTAAGTGAGAATATTTGAGTGTATTATTTATTTTTCAGTGCTAAAATGCTGCTTTTTAACTTTTAAAAATGTCTTGCATTTTTTTAATGATTTCACCTTGATGCTCTCTGCATTACTTATTTTAACCTTATGCTACTGATTTCAAAGAGATTTTTAGGCATGTTTAATGGGCAGTGTCTCTATATTAATTTTGGAAGTATGGTTCATTTGAACACTAAAGTAAGAAGATATTTTTGTTCTGGTTTATCAAGAACACAGAGCTGAATAGCCTATCAGTAAAAGATTTTAATGAATTGTGGAGCTTTTTTTTTTGGTGATAAAAATATTTAATGATTATTACAAAAATAAATGCTTGGACTTTATCTTCTGGTGTCTGTGAGCCTTGATATTTTGATTGACTGGGGAGAAGGAAAGAACATGCGTTGTATTAATTGCAAAATTCTGTGGGGAAAACTCTCTTAGATGTGAGTGTGTGTTTAAGTGTGTTTGTGTTCTAAATTTTCTAATGTCTGTGAAACAAGCAGGCTTGCATAGGGGGACAGGGGAAGGAGCTGAGGAAATTGTTTCATCCAGATGAATGTGTATTTACACATTATATTCCCTTGCTTGTGCTTGATAGCTGCATCAACAACCCTGGACTTTCCCCCTGCCTTGTTCTGAAGGAAGGCCTCCTGGGGTAGTTCCCAAAGGTGACTAAAGCTTTCCTGGGCTTCCCTCCTGCCCCCTACACGTTGGGGGGATGTTGCTGCTGCCAGCAAGAAAATCTTTCTCTTCTTGCTGTTTTGTGGGTTTCTTCCGTGTTCTCACATTATCATTATGATATTAATATTTTGATGGAAGCAGGTGACAGTGAGTCAAACTCAAGTTTGATCCATTTCTAATAGTGTGTGGTGACAGTGGCAGCTGTTACTGCTATGCTTGGTAAAAATACAGTATGTGAAGGAGCAGCAGCTGCTGCTCCTCTCAGACCTGAAGAAATGAATGTAGGCTCTGCATGGCAAGGGGATGTTCATCTTCATAGTCCACTCTTCACAAAAATAGTTCATTTGGATGCTTTCCTAACACCTGCATTTCTTACTAAAGCTGCCTCAGTTACTGCTTCCCTTTGTATAGTGAGGTGAGATATAAACCAAACACCAAGCCAAGTTCAAGGAAAGACAGAGAAGCTAGAGGAGGCAAGGGGACAGACAGGATGGTCGTGTTTCCTGCTGCTGAATATCTAACAGGAAAGTATACCAGCAAAAAAATCCCCTCAGTTTAAAAATAGAGGCTTACCACATGTTCTGTTTCACACTTGCCTGTTCTAGTTGCAACTGAGCCAAAATGAAAACACAGGCCTGGAGTACTGGAAAATTTAGGATATTTGCCAAGTTAGCGGCCCTGTGTGCTTGTGGCCAATTTAAAGTCTGTGGAGAAGAATAAAAGCAGCTAAATAGCAGGTGAGTGAAAATCAGCTGCTTTTCCCAGAGAGGTGTCTGCTTCTGGGCAGGTTAGTTTAGACTCAATTTTGCTTTCAGCACTCATAGTTGGTACTGCTCAGATTCAGCCAATGCTTCTGAGGTTGGTATCTCTGTGAGCTATATAGAAGGCAAAGCTGTGCTCTTTTGGTTTTTAATTTGTAACAAGATTTTATTCCCTGTAATGTAGGTGCTCTTTTTTTCACAGTAAGTGTAAGTAAAATGTGTTTATTAGGTGACTAATGCCAAATTCGGTCTTTAATTCTGATCATGAGGACCACTTATCACAAGCTGTTGGTCATCTGAATCCTATAAAATAGAATAAAAAGAAAATCAGACTTGAACACTGCATTAAGAAACAAAAGTAACTTTTTGGCAAATTTGTCCGTACAGATGGCAGAGTTGGCACCTGACATTTTTGCACCAAACAAGTCCTTTTACCTGATGCAAAACGGTGCATTTTGATTTTAGACTCTGCACGTACATGAGGGTGTGATCTTTCCTTCCCTGGATTTCCAGCCCCCTCCCTGCTGTGTTTCAGATTCTTTGGAGTGCTAGCATGGCTCTCAGCAAGGAGACATGTAGACAAAATTAGAAGGCTTTTAAAGTTTGTATGGACATGTCACTGTCATCCAGTGGCATTTGAAGTCCAGTTTTGTTCAGCTGTCTTTGAGACGCAGCTGTTGACCACAGCTTCAATTTTACTATAGGTGAGACAAACCCAATTTTCAGCAGCGGGGAGACAGGAGAGCCAGGAACTCAAATGCTGGTTTCTTGAATTAATTTTTCTTTTCCAACCAGATGTTTTTCTTTCACTAAGTCATTCCCTCTTGCCATTATATTAGTAGAGTCTCAATCTCAAATCAAAATGAACACTTACTGAGAAAAGATCGTAAGTAGGTTCTGGCGAAGTTGGTGTCGAAGAACTTTCATATGAGGGGTTGGTGATATTTGAAGGCTGTGACTTGTCCAGTGATGTTGTGTCAGTGTCATCTTTTGACTACACAAGAGCACACAAACTAGCTTAAGTTTCATCTTCTTCCTCCAGTGCATTAAGTGGGGCACTTGAGCTTCACTACCAGCTGGTGCAGTGTTGTGATTGAACTGGCTTTGTTAACCTGTCTATGGGCATGAACTGTGGTTTTGGCTGTTGTATTATCTCAGGTCACTTAACACTGCTATCTCTTTTCCTCTCCCTTCTTATTTTTAAACCTCAGCAAAGAATGGGAGAGGAGGTGTGGCCCTGAAATTGTGCTTGGAGTAAAACGCATCTGGTTGGTCCAGAGGGCTCTCATTGACACTATTTAAAAATGCAAATGTTTACCCTGGCTCTTGGCTCCCGGGTTTTGTTTCTAGAAGATAATTCATGTTACATGCAGGGACTAGAACAGAAAGGGATTTCTGTTCACTTCTAGATAGACTTTCTTTTGGTTTGGTTCTTGTGTATTTTGTAACATTTTTTTCTCATCCCTCATCTCAGTAGCTTGGCTGTTGCTGACTGGTTTTACATCTATGTGTTGCTAGCAAAATTAGTTAAGAGAAATCAAGCATGTAAGTGCATCAGTATAAAACCCTGCACTTTTCAATTCTCCAGGCATTTCAATTTGTTTTTATTTTGGATGTGGCCTTTTTCCTATCAAACATTTCAACCTCCAGAACAACAAAATAAATAGCAATGGAGAACAGGTGCCCTTTCAGTGATTGTAATTCCCTGCTTCCTTAAGGGTGAGCTTTCTGGGGAGGCAAAGACTTCTGCACTGCTGTGGTGTAGTTAAATAAGCTTTGGGCCAGTTCTTGGTGTTGGAAGTGTCTGTGTGACACTTGGATGGAGAGGTCTGAGGGCAATTGTAAGCTCATGCCCAAGGCAAGTGTGTGAGCTTTCCCCACGTCCTCTGTGTCTCAGAATGAACAGTTCAAGCGTGAAGTGGTCAGGGTTTTTAATCTAGCTTAAAACCCCTGGAGAAACGGGAGGTTGTGGATTTGGGAAGTGCAGTGGGTCTGGGGAAGTGTTGTCCACCCCCTGCTTCATGTTCCCACTTGCCACCTACCTTGAAGTGCTGGAAGCCTATGTTTTTCTTCCTGAACCTGAGGTAAGAATATCCAATAAGAGTCACAATTCCAGTAACTAGACAGATGCCAAAGAATATTCCTGTCCCAGTACTGGCATGGAGAGGAGCCTGGAAGCAAGGGAGAGGGTGAGTGAGCTGTGGGTGGGTACTGGTCAGGTTACAGCACCTGTGCAGTGTCCCTTTGAGATATGCTGTGGTCCTGATCTGTTCTTGTGCTTGGGTTTCCTGGTAGGTGTTCCCTAGAGACATTTAAATGTGGCCTTTTGATAGAATCATAGAACTGTTTATGTTGAAATAGATGATGGAGTCCAATCGTTCACCCAGCACTGCTGAGTCCGTCACAACACCTTGTGGACCAAGGAGACAGCTGGATAACTGGGAGCTTTGCAGGAATTCATGCAGGCAAAAGGTATCTATTTTCAAAACACCTTGTTGTTTTGGACTGGAATGAATGCCAAAGCAGGAGTAAGCAAGGTTCCTTAGACTCTTGAAAGATCTTTTTGGAAGAACTAAAATGGAACTTTTAAAATCTCTGTTACACACGTGAGCTCCGTTATGTTACATAAAGAAAACAAATTTATAAATGTGGGAAGAAATTGTTCAGACAAATATTTTTGGTATCACTGGTACCTTGTTTTCTACTTCTAATTCTCTTTGAAAGTAACCTTTTAAGCTGAAAGCTGCTTGTATGTCAGGGAAACTGGGAATATATGAATGTCAGCAATGAGTTTAGGGTGATATAAGACTTCTCACCACCCCAAAAACCTAAATCACTCTGTACTTACAGGTTCTGATGGAGCCTTTAAAGGCTCTGAAATGATGTGGATTATCCCGTTGGAAGCAATGATATCCCACTCAACAATAGCACTTCTGTCCACATATCGGATCTCGCTCTGCCAGGAAAAGAAGGAATGAGAGCTGAGCTTTGACCCTTCTCCCTTTGGTACTGAAGCTGACATTAAGATGATTTCCCCACCTCAGCTGCTGACACCCAGAGAGAAAAAATACATGTGGGTTTCACACTGCTGCCTTCCTGGACATCAGCCGGGGATGGCCCCAGGCTGGTCACGGTTCTCCTGCGCATGAAGTAGCCATCATCATCATTACCTGCGTGCTGCCTTCATGTTGCTCTATCCTTTTTTTTTCATTTCTAATTAAAGGTTTTTGTGATCTTTGGGAAATTGCTAAGCTCTGCCTAGAAGTGCTGTTATTCCTGAGTGCCAGAAAGCCACTTTCACTGCGGAGGAAGCCACTTGCCGCTCGAGTTTGCTGGCTGGAGCTTGCTTGCTGTGAGCAAGGCTGTGTTGGTGTCTCCTGCCTCTCCCAGAAAGCTACCAAGAAACTTTACAAATGCCAACACCTTTTTTAAATGATAAGCTGCTGCTCTCATCTCTTCATCTACCCCACAGTCATCTCCCATAATCCTGCCAAGCTGAGACAAGAGTTAAATGAAGCCCATATCCCATTTTGCTATTCCTGAGAGCCACTTCCAACAGCTTCCTTTGTGTTTTGCAGGTCAGAGCTTGTCCATTTGCAAGCTTGTAAATTTGCAGTTTGCCAGCTCTTATCCTGCAGTCTCTGGACAGGAAAGAGCCTTCTGAACTGAGTCTCATTTCTGCCCACTCTAACCTTATCAAAATGCCCTCCAGATCCGTGTGCCACCCGATCACAGGGTATAGCATGAGAGGGGGAAAAGCACAAAGATGGGAAATTTATTACAAAGGTACCTGATCAGCAGTGGGGACTCGATGTTCCTGGCCCCCAGTGTTTGTAATGAGGAGTTTTTTCCCTAGACGAGTTAGAAGGGTGGTTCCATTGGTCAAGTCCTCATAAAACATTATATTGGCATTAGACAGATGATACTCAATGTCTCTCCCAGAAAGTGTCTGCAAATGAGGGCAAAATACAAGGAGTGTTAATGGATCTCATTAATCCTTTGGATTTACTAGTAGGCTAAGTGCCTGTGACCCTTTTTTCCCCCTCTGCTATAAATGCTGCAGCAAGTGCAGCAGCATTAGAGGTTATTGGGAAATCTGCACGGGAACAGTGGGACCTTCTGTCCCTGCTGGCCTCTGATGGCTGCCTGCAGCAGGCAGGACCTTAATGCTAGCAGGACAAAGGATTTCACTCCTCTGTAGGATGACCTGAAGTGATGAGGCTCAGACATATTCCAAACAGCTTGAAGATGTAAACCAGTGCATAAACCCTTGTGAATTGTTTGAGACAGTGTTTGATTGAAGGAAGGAAAGAAAGAATAAAAGGAGTAAGCATAGGAATGAAGTTAGGAGTGGATGCCTTTAATGTATTTGTGGGAAATACCAGAGCTGTGTGGTGCTTTCTTCAAGTAACTGTGCTCAATGCTAATGAGCTAGAGCAGACTTCATCTGAGGCAGACTCCTCCATAACAGGGTAACTAAAATCCCTGATGGAAAAGTCTCTGTAGTGACTTGAACACTTGATAACCTTGCACCCCTAACCATGGAAGGAAAATGGAAACAATGAATTCATGTCTTTTGTGAGCACAGTTTAAATCATATGGGGTTACACAGAAGTCACATCATACTAAGACTATTTTTTTAAGCTTAAATTTTAATGGGATGCAGAAACTCATAATAGCTGTTTAAAAAGAGTTATTAGAACAAGGAAGGAAAAAAAGAAAAAAACCCTGACCTCATTTTCCTTTAACCCACTGTCGTTGGGAGCAAAGAGAGTGGCGTGCACTGACAGGTCTGTGAGGTACTGCAGGAACTCTCTCCCCTTCCTAGAGGTGTTGGAGTAAGCCATGATGTCCTAGGCAGAAACAAAATCCAGCTTTACTAAAGAACAATTTGGAACTCCTGTGTGGAGAGTGGAAAAGATGACACCGTATAAACGACAATAAAGGAACTTTCGGTTATTAGCCACAAAGCAGCTCTGGAGTGACTTTACAAAGGAAGTTTGTACTCAAAACCCAGCTCTAGCTACTGATTTGATGAGTACATCTTAAGCTGATTTGCAGAAGTTGGGCCCCTGCTGTCTTTGAGGCTGCTTATACATACAGTGCCTTTCTGAGTAGTGACAAGAAAAGAACTCTTCACACTTTGCCTTTTCCCAGTAGCAATTAGATAAAGTTCTGAAGCACCGTGCTCCTTAAGAAGATGCTTAAGAAGTTGTGCAGAGAGTCTCCTTTAAGCTAAAGCTGCACCAGGCTCTTAATTCCAACTGAATTTAGAATCCAGAAACCTCTCTGGGGCAAGTACTTAAAAAAAACCAGTAACTAAGTTCTGATTTTGATGGTGCAGATTTAGACCACTCCGCCTTGCTTCTCTGGTGTGTTGTTATTGCCTGTGTTTGCTGGGCTAGTAAAGCAAACCCTGGATACAACACTCAGGGCCTGCTTTGCTGCACTCCCACCCCAGCCTTGGTTCCTACCGCCAGGAAGTTTGTCAGCGTTGGGAAGGACATCAACACTTGCAGCAAGTTCCCACTACAGGAGACGCCGTCCCCCACGTAGCCTGGCTTGCAGGTGCAGTTCACCTCTGAAAGGTACAAACACGGAGAGCTGTGTGGGCAAACACCCTTCTTAAGAAAGCTTTAGGCTGCCCTGTGCCTGAAGAACAACTTGTAAGCAGCAGGTTATGATTTTTTTTTAAAGTTAAAAAAGAGGCAAAGTCTCTTGCAGTGTTGTCTAGCAGCCTGTGGCTGATGGAAGGAGTCAAAATCTGGGCTGCTGCCTCTGTTTGCACAGAGGGATGTGACAAAGGACCCTCTTACCTTTCTCCCTATAGCAGAAAACATCCCAGGTTTCGCTCAGATTGACTCTTCTCCCGTAGTCCACGATGCCGACGTATCCGGAGCCGCAGTTTGGGGAGGAGAAGCCGGTGGGGTAGCCCACTCTTTCAGCATCTAGCCAGCCGGCAGAGCACAGGTGGTACCTCGCCTGGGGTCAGCACAGCCAGAAGGGAAAAATACAGGGGAAAAGCTGCGTGGTGGGGCTGGGGAACTGCAGATGGAATGAACAGAGCTCCCCGGGGTACTCAGGTAGCACCTGCCCTGCCAGCACCCCTCCTGTGGGTCTGAATGGGCTCTGTCCATCCATCTGTCCTGCAGCCTTGCCCTGCACCTAGCTCTGTGCTAAGTGGACCAACAAAGCCTTTCCAGGAAAGGAGACTTACTTTAAAGAAATAAATTAAGCATAATTCTGAAGTGCACATTTCTTTAAGAAGGGGCAGTAATTAAAATCCCCTGGAAAATACTCTGGAAGTCTGACCCTACCTCTCACCCCAGCATCACTGGAAACAAGAACTTGGCAAGTGGTTTCAGTGCTGTTTGAGCAGGCATGAAACCATTAAAAAGTCTGAAAACTGCTCCCAGCCAAACATACCCTGGGGCATGGGGAAAGGAAAGGAGGGAAAACGATGCTTATTAGCACAGAGCAGCCCCCTTGCTCCTCCCTCTCAATTTACACTGCATCTCAGTGCTCTTTGGGGATCTCCTCCCTCAGAGAGGCCTCCTCACCTTCTGTGCGTAGAGCAGCTGGTTGTAGGTGGCGATGGTGGCCGACTCATTGGCACAGGCCTCCCTGGCCTGCTCGTAGGTCATTTTGTACTGCCCCAGGGGGGACCGCAGGTGGAACACCCCGACTGTGGTGTCTGCAAGAGAGAGAAGGACCAGCTCTTCCTGAAGGGGTTTCCGTGTCTGGATGCAGAGCCAGCTGTGCCATACGAATACCCGTGAATTTTGCGAAACGTAGTTAGAACAGATTGATTCCTTAGGGACATTCCCACCTGGACTGCCCTCACAAGTTGCTTCATGGATCTGGTATTGCCAGGTGTGTAAGCACACATTCCAACTGTAATCTCACTGTTTCACGGGGACGTAGGTAGAGGCCTGAGCAAGCTGACAGTGCCCTCCTCACCTTGGAAGTGCAGATCGGCACAGTAGGCGTCGGGGTGGCACTGCCCGTTGTCCTGCAGGCAGCGGTCGAGGGGCAGCTGCATCACGGAGCAGTTCAGCCCATCGCCGATGTAGTTGTTTTTGCACTCGCACTTACGTCTCTCCTGCTCAGAGAGAGAAGGGAAAAGGCCAAGACAAGCATTTAGCTGACCTAAAACTGGTGTTTCAGGCAACATCCTGAACTGTTGGGAAAATTTCACTTGATGTAGGCAGGAATGGACAAACAGAAAAGTTGCTACTAACAACTAAGCCAAACATTTACACATGTACTTGGGTGCTTTGCTGAATTAACACCAAAGCATAATTTCATCCACAAAGTTAGTAACATGCATTGGAGGGCTATATACATAATTCACAAAAATGGATGGCAAACATATCAAAATGATATTTAAATGACTGGGCATGGAAGCAAGAATGGAATTTAACAGCCCACTGATAGTAATAAATGAGAGCTATAAACCAAGCAGGAATTGGTGACATCCAGGGACCGCAAGGGTTGACAGCTGGAATGGATTATCAGCAAGACTTTTCTAGATCACTCCTAGAAGGCAGCTCAGGCAAGACACCAATGGAATGGAGAAGTGATCCTGCAAGCACCAGGACAAATGCTGGATCAAGTCACCTGCACAAGTTTTCCCTAACCACACCGACTATGCGGGTCATGGAATTTGTATCATGTGGCTGCGGAGCTTTTAAGCTGAGTTCAAACAACCAACAAGTGATACTATTCTCCCAGCTGTCACTTTGTTTAGCTTCCAAAATGTACTTAATTTTGATCCAAAAAATTCCTACAGCAAATAAGGATATCCAGTTAGGGAGAGCTGAGAGTGGGACAGAAAAACATCTCATCTTCTGTGCTATCCTATTCCCCAAAGTAAAGATGTCAAACTGTTTCTCACCCTGCAGTTGAAAGCACATACCAAACTGATGTGGAATGTAGGTTGGAGCTAAGTAAAAGTTGTTTTGGAAAACAGGGATTTAGAGAGGTGCAGAGTGCAATCCAGCCAGCGGAGACTTCTGCTGGCACCAGGGAGAGATGCCTCAGACTTCCCTGCTGGGGACTGAAACCATTCAACTTACAGGTCCTATGACAATGCAAATGGCATGCTCGTGGCAGCCTCCGTTGAACCCATCGGCACAAGGATTTATTGGAAGGCAGGTAAAGCCATCTCCCTTGTATCCCTTCTGGCAGCTACAGAAGACTTTCACCCCATGCTGTGTGCATTCGGCCGCCTTGTGGCACCCACCATTGTTCTGCTTGCACAGTTCTGCAGCTGCAGGGGAAAAAAGAAAGCAAGTGAGTAAAGTCTGCTTTTAAAGAGGATGTTCTTCATAAAGACAAACCATCACCAGTCCTTTCACACTAAAAGTACTAGAATGCTCGTTTGGGGAAAAAAAAGCTGTTTACATGTCCTGAGGCATTACTGAATTTCTGTAAGTCTATCTCTTAGGGCTCTGAAGGCCTTGTCAGGATGTTCTTGATTCAGGAGGCTTGGTACCAACCCTCAGACTTCTGGCCAGGTTGACTTTGGAAGATGTAAGACACTTGGCTGAGAAAGAACAGCCCTTTCTGTAGCAGTGTTACTGGGGAACTGCCTTGCCTACAGTCATAAAAAAAATCACAGAATCATTTTTGTTGGAAAAACCCTTTGATATCATCGGATCCCACTGTAAATCCTCTGAGGGAAACCCAGCTTAAAACCCTACTGTCTTCAAAACTTGACTGAAGTGCACTTGTTGCCCATGGTCCTGCTTGGCAAAGTCTGGAGAAGTCAGCCTTCTGATTTAGAAAAAGCTGAACTCTCCATATCCTAACTTTGTTTCACTTGCTGCACAGTGGAAGTTTTAAAGCTGAACAGGCAACATTTCACAGTGGGCAGTAACTGTGTTCACATGCACATGGAGGAGGGAAGAAGCTGCCCTCTCACTGTGAGCAGGGTGGGAGCTCACCTGTGCAGGTGATGCCATCCCCATCGTAGAAGGGCTTGCACTGGCACGTGTTGTTCTCCGTGCAGACGGCGTGGGCCGAGCAGCTCGGGGAGCACGCTGGTGGCAGAGCTGTGGGGAAGGCAGGACAGCTGGAATGAAAGAGCTCTCGTACCACCATGCCCTTGTTTCATGCACAAGGAGAACCCTGCATACCAGTCTGGCTAACTGGGAAACTTGTAAGAATTTTATTTTTTGACTGCCACGGCCCAAAGGCCCTCCACAGGGGAGGTGGGAACTCCTATTGCCATATCACAAAGGAGGAGACAGTGGGGTAAAGAGATTTGTCCCCAGTCCAGAGCAGAGTCCCTAAGTGTTCTCAGATGGCTCCTGACATTATTCACCCTTTCTCTCTTATCTATGGAAACCTTCTGATGAACTGTAAGTGCTTTCAACCCATGGCTCCGTGGACAGAGTCTGGTGGGAGCAGGCAGAGACCTAGCTTGGTTTCACACAGCCGGCCAGTCCATCCTGTTTCACAGAAACATTGTCCTGTCCCTGAGTATCCTTCGTCACACTGCCCGCTGTTCTTGCATTCACAAGCTGGAAAAGAAACACAGAGGTCACCTGCAGAGTGGGAAAGGGGAAAGTCTTTCTCTAGAGAAACACCATCATGTCAGTTTAGATATAGTATTATCCAGCAATAACTTATCTGAGCCTAACTTCATGGTATTTCACCATGAGGACAGTCAAGCAGAGGGCCGGACTTTCCAGAGTTGTTGAGCAATCTTCATCCTTGGAAGTTTGCAAGTCCTGACAGGATAAATCCTGAACAACAGGAACTCAGAACTGACCCTGTTTTGAGAAGGGGGTTGGACTAGAAACCTTCTGAAACCCCTTCCAACACAAATTATCCTGTAGTCCTATGTTTTTATAATTGGCATTAGCTCAATGTGCCTCTGACAATGAAAATGAGTTTTGATCTCACATTGCAGTGGAGTAGCAAATTGCACAAAGGACTGTGGCAGGAAAGAGTTNAGAAGTCAGCCTTCTGATTTAGAAAAAGCTGAACTCTCCATATCCTAACTTTGTTTCACTTGCTGCACAGTGGAAGTTTTAAAGCTGAACAGGCAACATTTCACAGTGGGCAGTAACTGTGTTCACATGCACATGGAGGAGGGAAGAAGCTGCCCTCTCACTGTGAGCAGGGTGGGAGCTCACCTGTGCAGGTGATGCCATCCCCATCGTAGAAGGGCTTGCACTGGCACGTGTTGTTCTCCGTGCAGACGGCGTGGGCCGAGCAGCTCGGGGAGCACGCTGGTGGCAGAGCTGTGGGGAAGGCAGGACAGCTGGAATGAAAGAGCTCTCGTACCACCATGCCCTTGTTTCATGCACAAGGAGAACCCTGCATATCAGTCTGGCTAACTGGGAAACTTGTAAGAATTTTATTTTTTGACTGCCACGGCCCAAAGGCCCTCCACAGGGGAGGTGGGAACTCCTATTGCCATATCACAAAGGAGGAGACAGTGGGGTAAAGAGATTTGTCCCCAGTCCAGAGCAGAGTCCCTAAGTGTTCTCAGATGGCTCCTGACATTATTCACCCTTTCTCTCTTATCTATGGAAACCTTCTGATGAACTGTAAGTGCTTTCAACCCATGGCTCCGTGGACAGAGTCTGGTGGGAGCAGGCAGAGACCTAGCTTGGTTTCACACAGCCGGCCAGTCCATCCTGTTTCACAGAAACATTGTCCTGTCCCTGAGTATCCTTCGTCACACTGCCCGCTGTTCTTGCATTCACAAGCTGGAAAAGAAACACAGAGGTCACCTGCAGAGTGGGAAAGGGGAAAGTCTTTCTCTAGAGAAACACCATCATGTCAGTTTAGATATAGTATTATCCAGCAATAACTTATCTGAGCCTAACTTCATGGTATTTCACCATGAGGACAGTCAAGCAGAGGGCCGGACTTTCCAGAGTTGTTGAGCAATCTTCATCCTTGGAAGTTTGCAAGTCCTGACAGGATAAATCCTGAACAACAGGAACTCAGAACTGACCCTGTTTTGAGAAGGGGGTTGGACTAGAAACCTTCTGAAACCCCTTCCAACACAAATTATCCTGTAGTCCTATGTTTTTATAATTGGCATTAGCTCAATGTGCCTCTGACAATGAAAATGAGTTTTGATCTCACATTGCAGTGGAGTAGCAAATTGCACAAAGGACTGTGGCAGGAAAGAGTTAATGGCTGAGCTGAAGACCCAGACAAACCAGTCCTAATGAGCAGCAGCTGTTAATTGTAGGGAGGTCCAGAGAAAAGCAAGGTGTGTGGAGGGAGAGTGCCTGGCTGCTGTGTGGGAAAAGGTCCAGCTGAGTAAGGAAGCCACACAGGAGGTTAGTGAGCTTTGCTGTAAAACACAGACAAGTTACCTATATTTTTTTTTAGGTTTCAGATATTTTTATGACTAAAAGCTTTTGGATTCCTTCAGTTCCTTTTATAGATGAGGCTTTGCTCCTTCTGCCCTCCAACCTGAGGTGTGATGATCGGATTTAATCTATAGGTGATGTTTTTCCCCCCCTCCTCTGTGGGCCCTGCAATAACTTATGTGCTAAATCCTTCTTAAAGAATTATTCATGGCTCTCTGTTTTATAATGTAATGCTGTAGCATCCTTTATGGCCTTATCCTTCTTCCTGAAATATTGTTGTTTAAAGAAGAAAATTATGTGGGATTGGTGGAACTGATTTTTTCAATACCTGTTCTGTTGAAAAGGAGCTTCACTTGCTGGCTTTTTAAAATTTCATCTGTTTAGTTAATTTTTGGTTGACTTAAATCTACATCAAAAAGAAGAGGCTATAAAGCTTTTTTCTCTTCAATTTCATAATCTGGCTTCAGGCTCATGGCTCATACATTTTATGCTATGGTGTACTGTAAAGTGGATGAATTGTAGGTAATCATAATCCTGAATATCTGTGTCCAAGCCTGTTGTCTTGCCTAAACCCCCCATCCCATGTGCCTCAGGAGCAGTACAGGTGTACAGGGTTAGGATGGAAGCGTTAATGTTGTAGCTTCTTATCTGAAGGCTTTCTATCAGGAAAGCATTTAAGTTTAAAGGGAGATACTGATCCTGCTCCCACCTAGTTCACATCTAAAACCACAGAGAGGTGGATTTTGTGAGCAGCTGCTTGGCTGTCCCTCTTCACAAACTGCCCTCATCTTGGTGTCCTTTCCATGCAGAAGTAGTGCATGGCCTTGGCCTCCTGCATTCCTTGCAGAACCACGTTGCTAAAATGCTCTTAAGCTTTATGGGGATGGAGGAGAAAGCTGTGCTGTAGCTAAAACCACTTGTTGCTGGATGCTCTGCTTCTATTTTGTTAGTTGTGTACCATGCAAGAGTAGGAGGTCCTGTGCAGACACATCTACTTAGCCTATGCACTCCTGGCCTTCTCCTCCTCCCTTCTGAGACCTTGTGCCATCCCCTGGTGTGAGGATGCACCCAGGAAAAATGTTTGTGTTAAGAGGGAAACATTCCTTGGCTTACTGAGAAACTCCTTGCTGATAGAATAGTTTAGGCTGGACATGGGCATAGATCTGGAGAGGGAACTCAAACATACGCCTGCAGGTGAAGCCGTATCTGCCTGGCAAGCACAGCTCACACGCCGTCCCGTTGAAGCCACCGTTGCAGTGGCACTCTCCTGTCCCCGTGTACCCATCGTCACAGGAGCCGTGGCCGTTGCATGGGGTCTCTGGGCCCCCTGGGCAAGCTGAAACGTTCAAAAAGAGAAGTGGCTCTTTAGCTCAGGTGCATGTTTATTCATTGTCACTGTTGGTTATCTACTGCTCTGTAAAGATCATTGAGCAGGAAGTGCCTGTAAATGCATGTCTGCTGAGGTGTGCAGAAGTGGCTGTGACACTTATGACTACTGTGAGCCTTGTGCTCTGAATTCCTTGACACACTTTGATAGCTCCTATCAGAAAGGTGTTGGGGATCTTTCCAGCCGTGACTTGTGGATGCTGTTATCTGGCTGCTTGATCATTGAGACCCATCTGTGAACGGCACCGCCCAAATGGAGATTTTTTTTTTTTTTTTTTGTGCATCTCTATGGGTCTATGGGCTGTCAGGGCAACCCTAAAGGTTGTCTCAGGCTGAGCTGGCCAAAATTGCAAGGGATCTGCGTGTGTCTCTCTGAAACTGGGACAGAGCAAGCTGGCAGGGCTATGTGTGGCTGGACCTATCTGCCAGCAGAGATGCTGACCTGGATTGTGACCCTGCGTGCCCTGGTGGGATCCTAGTACTGTTCCCCTACAGGGCTGGCAGGTGAAGGAGCACACTTTGGAAATGTCTGCTGACGAACTGCTGAGATGGAGCCTCCCAAACCATCTCCACCTCCTCAGAGCTACAACTTCTGAGCTTATTCTGCTGATGAATGCACTTGCCTGCGGTTGAGCAACCGTGCACTGGTTCTCAGGTGCGTGCTGGTGTTGCTGAGCGAACCTGAGCCTGTTTGTGTTTAAAGGACTTTCAGCTGGTGACTCTGAGCAGGACAGCCTTTACTCTCTATAGCATTCACCTGCTACCATGCTACTGTGGAGTTTAAAACTTGCTCTCAGTGTGAAAAAGAGATAATTTGAATTGAAAAAGCAGTTAACACTTTGTGTTCTTCAGCTCTCGAAACCAAGTTCCTTCATCTAGCAGCTGGTGTCTCCTCATGCTCCTTATCCCAATTCTCCCGGTTTTGCCTGCTGGGAGCTACACTCCCTCCTGGTTTGTACTGGGGAGGGGGAAGGGGAGTGGCACAGGCTGGCCATGTGGGTGGGGATCCTACCTTGGCAGTCTGGCCCGAAGTAGCCCTTGCAGCACTTGGCTATGTGGATGACCATGGAGCAGTTCCTACGGCAACCATCCCTCCGCAGCCCATAGGACTCGTAGGTGCACCAGTGGATTCCTTCCTGCGTGTCACATGTGCCAGTGCAGACAAAGGAGGGGGGGGAAACACAGGGAAATGAGTGCTGTGTGGAGGTTTGGTTTTTTCCTCTTTAAATTATAATTTCTGATGTTC
Organism: Ifrita kowaldi; assembly: GCA_013398055.1. Lineage (NCBI taxonomy): Eukaryota > Metazoa > Chordata > Aves > Passeriformes > Cinclosomatidae > Ifrita > Ifrita kowaldi. The sequence continues at coordinate 170,407 of VZRS01000513.1, read as the reverse complement.
ATTGAATCAAAATGTGATGTGTGAAGAGTGTGGGTATGAGACCCCCACCTTCTCTGATTCCTGACATGCTAAACACTGTTCATGTGAGTGCAGGGGCTGCTCTGAAGTCAGCTGAAGCACTTTTACCGTGGATGCTGCGTGAGACCAGCAAGCATTCCCCACCACCAGCACCTGTGTGTTTGCCCAGGGGCAGCTTTGTCACTTAATAGTGTGGTAGCATTCTCAAAGATTCTCTTTTTATTTACTCTAAGAAGTTTTTTCTGGTTTGCTGTTGTGAAGTACAGAGAAGAGCAGGTTAGACTGGTTACATGTGAGAATTGAATGTATTACCTTTGGTTTTGTCCCTGGAGGGCATTTGGTGTTACTGAAACAGCTAGCACAATGCCCCTGGACGAGAGAAAAAAAAGCATATTAAAATAACGGCTACAAAAGGCAACTTGGCTTCGACAAAAAGTCTGTTTCATGAGAGCAGAAAACATGAGCAGAGAAAAGGTAAAGCTTATTGCACTTAAAATATTAATAGAAAACTCTGGAGAAACATGAGAGGAGAGTGACAACAAAATAGTTGTAATAATTTAGTGCCACAAAAATGCAAGAAAATAGTTTTGATACCAGAATATAAGTTCTAGAAGAAGAAACTGCTCTGGATTTAAAGAAACAGGGAAGAGATGATGAATGTTCTTCAAACAAATATTGATGTGATCTGTATCAGATCTGGATGTCTAACTGGGAGTATGGAAAAATGTTTACTTCTCAGGAAGTACTGACCAGACCAGAGGAAATTATATCTATTTAATTCCATTTAATGAAATCATAAACAGATGGCAACTTGAGCAGATGGGATATACAAAATTGTTGGTTTTATAATTGAAATATATGTTCCCATAAACTTTTTTTAACACTGACTACCTGAAAATTACTGTACTTCTAGGTAATTGTTTCTTATGTTCAAATTAAACTGAAGTAAACTTGGTCTTGAAACTGTTTCAAGATGTCTTTCAAAATGTCCTATTTGTGGGACCCATCAAAGTTCCTGGAGGAAACGTCCCCCACAATAACAATGCCTGTTCAGGTGTATTACAAACAAGAAATGTCAGAGACTGAGTAGGCAGTTCTCTGTCTTGTGTCCTTCATACCCTGTGCTGCTGGAGCAGCAATGCTGTTCTTTTGTAATAGGGAACTTTGTAAATGCCATCTCTATGGACAAATCCGCAGCGTGAACGTCCACTAATTTAAAGGCACAACAGAAAGATTTGTCCTTGCTCAGATTTTTGCTTGCATGTGAAAGGTGCTTTTTTTTAATGGTCTTAACTGAAACCACTTGTCCTGTGTGCTGCTTCCTGTGGATACAGGATTTGTTGTGCACCTCTCAGGTGTTGTGCTGCACTTCTTAATCTCTCTCTAAGCAGTGCAGCAGATGCAGCCACCCTGCAGCAGTGGGGCTTACTCCAGGAGCACCAGAGCTGCAGGGAGTGCTACCCCAGTGAAGGTGGACGTTGGCCCTTGGGCTGTGTCGTTGTCAGGGTGAGGGACCCGAAATGGCCACTGACCATGAACTCCACGGTGAGGAAGCTGTCGCAGCGTCCCCCCAGGCTGGGCTCCATCAGCAGGCAGTTGATCCCGTAGGCGATGCCCCCGTCAAACTCCAGCTGCCGCTGCACCACCTTGCACTGTCCATCGTTGAGGAACAGGGTGCCCTGGAAGGTGGCATGGGGAGAGGGGGACATGGGAGGTCACGAGCTGCTCCTCCTTGGGTTCCTGCTCTCTGCAGGAATGCTCTTGGGACAAGGTGGTGTGTCAAACTACCCTGTAAGTGAAATTGATGGCTATAGGGGCTCAAACCAAATTTTGGGGCCTCTCTTCCTGTAGCTGGATGCTACAACCTGGGCATGTATAACCTGCTATAATGGGCAGATCTGTGTCTGGAGGACTGCGTCCAGCTCTGGGGTTCCCAACAGAGGAAGGATGTGAACGTGTTGGAGCAAGTCCAGAGAAAGGCCATGAAGATACTCAGAGGGCTGGAGCACCTCTGCTGTGAAGACAGGCTGAGAGAGCTGGAGCTGTTCAGCTGGGAGAAGGGAGGCTTCAGGGAGACCCTAGAGCACCTTCCAGCCCCTAAGTGGGGATATGTGAGAGTTGGAGAAGGATTTTTAACAATGGCATGTAATAATAAGACAAGGGATAATGGCTTTAAACTGAAAGAAGGTGGGTTTAGATTGGATATTGGGAAGAATGCATTTACTGTGAGGTTGGTGAGACACTGGAACAAGTTGCCCAGAGAGCTGTGGATGTCCCAAAGCCAGGCTGAATGGGACTTTAAGCAACATGGTCTAGTGTAAGGTGTCCCTGCCTGTAACAGGGTGGGTAGAACTGGATGATCTTCAAGGTTCCTTCTAACCCAAACCATCCTATGGTTCTATATTTTTCTTTTCTGAAGAGGACACAGCATGCCAGTCGATGTCCACAGGTTTACCTTTTGCATACTTAGACTTAGGTGCTTGCCAGGCATGATCTGATGCATTTGCAAAGAAAAATGCAACATTGCTCTGGTTTAACAGTCTATGTGTGTGCCTGCAATCTTAGCTTGTAAGTGCTTACACACCAGAGTTTGCATGCAGATGCTGCGCTCCGGGGGTTCAATACCAGGCTGATCTTGGTGGTTTTGCATTGGTATTTTAGTGTAGAAGCTAAAGTGTGCTGCTATTTCAGTTTCAAGTTAGCTGAGAGCTGTTTTTAAAGAATAGCATCTGACAACAGAGCAAATGACAGCTCCAAAAAGTCCTGCAAACCATCTAGAATCTGTTGGTGTGGCTCTTGTCGTGTGCTGGGGATGACCAATGAACTTTTGCTGCTACTGACCCTGCCTGGGGGCCGTGTAAAGGCACGGGGTGGTGTGCAGGAGCAGATCCTGCAGCAGGGGTGAGGGATAAGCGTGCCAGCAGAGCGAACACTTACAATCTCCCTGTTATCCCCACAGCTCACGCTGAGGTTGGAGCCCTGCAGGGTCTTCAGTGAGGTAGAGCTGGGGAGCTGGTAGGCCAACACCTGAGAAGGAAAAAGGGAGATATATATCTGGGCTTGCATATTTTGGCTGTGGCAGTGCTCCCAAAAAAGCAAGGGCTTACCGCAGCATCACGGACAATGTGGAATTTGAGGTACTGCACCAGTTTGTCGGTGTTGGACTTCTTGAAGAGGAAGTCCTGCTGTTCCTGTGGCAGCCCACGGATGGCTGTGTCTGTGGGCCAGAAGAGTGTGACAGGTCTGTGAATGGGATCGTTGATCAGCCCAAGCAGGTTGTTTTTCTGCAACACAGAAGGGGTTATTGGAGTGGAAGATTAATGCTCTGTCCAAAGTGACGCTGGGCCTGTGGAGCGACTGTCTGGTATAACTGGGGTGTAGTGCCCTGTGGGCTGCCTGGTCAAAGCCTGCAAGTACCTTGATTTTAAAAATCAGATGCTTGAATTGAGCTTGATATACAGTAAGAGCTGAGTGGGGAAGGGAAACGTGGCTGTGGGTGTGCTTGACATCCCCTCACCTCTGTGGGAGTGCCACTGGTGGTGACCAGGGTTGTTGTGCACTGTATTGTGAGCCCTTTGGTTCTCCTGAACAGCACCCTGCCAGTGGTGCCATGTGCTATGTGTACGCTTTTGTCTTAAAAAAAAAATTGTTTGCAACCTTTTCCCAATGGCTCCTGTCTCTTGTGTCCTTACCTCTAGCAAAGTGTTGAACAGAATGTAACCATGTTTGGCTGCAACCATTTTAAGACTTTCCTACAAAGAAAGAAAAGCAAGTAATTTACCTAAGAACTACATTATTTGGGTATTAAAAAAGCAGATAAGGGCTCGCTTTTCCCTGCAAGTCACTTTTTGTTATAAAATCAAAGCTGCTGTAAAAGCCCTCTGAAGAAATCCTCTTATACTTTTCTTACTTTATCTGCAATTACAGTGAATTTGAAATATAATATTGAATTTATTCAGCAGTGTAGACAATGTTTGTATAAGGTCTTTTAAGTGTCACTTTTTTTTTTTTGTTGACTTATATGCTTTATATATCTGACAGTAACTGTGGAAAAGCCCCTGGATTGGGAATGGTGATAAGCTGCACATACCTTCTTGAGGGGGAAATCCTGCATATGTGATGGGACCAGAATTTGGTTTATGATGTGGATCACACCATTTGTGCCAACAGCATCACTGAGTATAATTTCAGCTTTATTGTTCAAAACCAGCGAATTCTGGAAAGACAACAAAAACATTTTTTTGTGAAACATTGTGGGAAAGTGAGGCTGATGCTGAACTGCTTCGATATGATGGGCCCAGACCACCTTTCCTTTGCAGCAAACAGTACTTTCAGCTTTAATAAATTGCCCTTTGTTTTTAAACTCTCCTCATGCTCGTAAAGCCAGAGTCTGAGGATAAAATAGCTTGTGTCAAAGCAAGGATTATACAACTCCACTCTTGGCATACCAAGTAATGCTGAACACTTCAGCTGAACAGGCAATCTTATTTGAAAGTAATTTATTTATTTTTGTGCGTCAGAGGAGGAAAGGGAACTATTGAAGTTTTTATAAAAGCTGAATGAGAGTGGTCTGCTTTACTGTTCTGCTCCCTGTCTCTCCCTGTTGGATTACCTGGGAGTAGCTGATGTGTATCAAGTCCCCGTGGAGAGAGGTGATGTTGGTGATTGCTGTCAGGTCCTTGTACAACAGATTGGCACAACCCACCATGTGGTACCGGAGCACTTGAGCCAGCACTCCTTTAGCAATCCAGTCCTTGACCTGCAGTGGGAAGTGGAGGAGTTGAGAAGCAGCTGGGAGAGGCATCTGAAGCAGAAGGCTCATGGCCAGCTCACCTGCAATGCCTGCCCCTTTTACTTACTCGTGGGTCGCTGTTCAGGATGTCTGTGTGAGGGACAAACAGAGTGAAAGGGCCGGGGCCTGCGATATCCCTGATAGACAAGGCCTGCCAAATTTAAGAGGATAAAGCAGCAATGAGTTAGTGCAAGTGATGCCACAAGGGCACTGCCCTGTGGAGGGGGAGGTGGTGCCTGCAGCCCCATTGCTGCCACACTTTGTGTCCTCTTCCCTGCAACGCAAGGGTGAGAGAAACTCCTCATGTCGACTTTGACTCCTAGCCTCATCTGTCACCTCTGCTCACATGCATTAAATGGAAGATTTTGGTATTTTGACTTGTAGCCACATCTCTATCTCCTCTGCAATAATAAACAGGAGATGAGGGAACGAGATTAGGAGTACTAATGCACTTGGGCTATTGCAGGCACTTTGCAATGACCGCTAACAAGCTAAATTGAGAGCTCTCTTAAAGCAAGAGGAAGCCACCTGTCTACTGTGGTAGCAGAACTGACACTAGAATATGAGTCTTTGGGCTGGCAGACCAGCATACTGGTCTGTGCTGCCCTGAGGTTTCTGGTAAACAGAGAATTGCTGTTGCCAGTCTTCAAAAATCAGTGAGAGTTGGGTGCATGGACACAGAGCACCTTGTGATGTTTTAGGGAGGCAACTGAAAGTATTGCCATTTGGAGATGCAGAAGGGGCAGTAAATGAGTGGCACGCTCTTGCTTCAGAATTCACGAGAGATGTGCTGGCAGATCTCAGACTGTGAATGGGTGAAAGCTTCAGTTTTATGCCCAGTCTGGAGGCCTTACATTTCCCTGGGACCTTTGTCTTGATCATTAATATTCTAGATCATTAATACTGTTTTAGTGACAGTTAAGAGTTTAAATTAGAGCATTAGTGACTGGTGACCCAAACCCAGTCCCAATTACGTTGAAGGATGTTGGTACACACCAGATTCTTGCCTGCTTCTCTCCCCTCTACACTCTTGGAGAAAAAAAAGGGGGAGGAAAACCCCAACAAACCACAACCACTCAACCTTTTCTTACCTCCAAGTGGAAATAAAACCTAGATGTGTTTGAGTTCCTGAGAAGTTCCTGCAATTAAGAACAAGACTCTGTAACATTGCTGTAAATGCACCTCCCAGAAAGGCAAGGGAACTTCTGGTTTGGAATAAGTGCTGCATATCTGTACTGCTTCTGTTCTGTTGTGTTCTTACCTTACTCTCAAACAGCAGGCTTCTCTGAAACCTACAGCTCCCTAGTACTGCAGTCATAGTGATTGCCCTCTAGGGTTTTTTGTTTGTTTGTTTTGGCAGTTAAGGTTATCTTGAACCTAATAGGAACCATCCTGTTTCTATTGCTGGTTTCTTGGACTAGGATAATTTCAAATTCTGGGGTACAAATTTGTCCAAGAAAAAAATGGTGCATTTCAACCATTGTGCTAAGTAACACTTTTCTTCTGTGTGAAGAAAAATAGGAGACAGCAAATGTGCAGCACTTTACCTGGAAGATGTTGCCTCGGCACTTAAATCCATCTCCAATGTAGTTAGGTTTGCAAGTGCAGGTCCTTTCTGTCAGCTCAGTGTCGTTACAAATGGCAAATTCACTGCAGCCTCCGTTATTCTTGTAAGAACAAAGTGTAAAATATNTAGATCATTAATACTGTTTTAGTGACAGTTAAGAGTTTAAATTAGAGCATTAGTGACTGGTGACCCAAACCCAGTCCCAATTACGTTGAAGGATGTTGGTACACACCAGATTCTTGCCTGCTTCTCTCCCCTCTACACTCTTGGAGAAAAAAAAGGGGGAGGAAAACCCCAACAAACCACAACCACTCAACCTTTTCTTACCTCCAAGTGGAAATAAAACCTAGATGTGTTTGAGTTCCTGAGAAGTTCCTGCAATTAAGAACAAGACTCTGTAACATTGCTGTAAATGCACCTCCCAGAAAGGCAAGGGAACTTCTGGTTTGGAATAAGTGCTGCATATCTGTACTGCTTCTGTTCTGTTGTGTTCTTACCTTACTCTCAAACAGCAGGCTTCTCTGAAACCTACAGCTCCCTAGTACTGCAGTCATAGTGATTGCCCTCTAGGGTTTTTTGTTTGTTTGTTTTGGCAGTTAAGGTTATCTTGAACCTAATAGGAACCATCCTGTTTCTATTGCTGGTTTCTTGGACTAGGATAATTTCAAATTCTGGGGTACAAATTTGTCCAAGAAAAAAATGGTGCATTTCAACCATTGTGCTAAGTAACACTTTTCTTCTGTGTGAAGAAAAATAGGAGACAGCAAATGTGCAGCACTTTACCTGGAAGATGTTGCCTCGGCACTTAAATCCATCTCCAATGTAGTTAGGTTTGCAAGTGCAGGTCCTTTCTGTCAGCTCAGTGTCGTTACAAATGGCAAATTCACTGCAGCCTCCGTTATTCTTGTAAGAACAAAGTGTAAAATATAGAATTCTTTCATTGCCAGGTGTATAAAACAATTCCAATTCACCACTTCCCCCTCCCCCCCTTTGCGTTAT